>JAJAGP010003066.1:0-86193 GCA_025084515.1 Ancistrus triradiatus
CTTCCTCCTCCTCATTGTTATTATGTGCGTGTCTCTACAGGAGTCGTATGCCATGCTGCATAAGTACGAGCTCTCGGTCGCTAAGGAGGAGATGGAGAAGGTGGACACGCTGCGCTATGCCTGGGAGAAGCTTCTGAACCGGAGCGCCGAAGTCCAGAACGAGCTGGTGTGCTTACAGCCTAAGTTCAGAGAGGAGCTGATCAGCAATGTGCAGACCTTCATGGAGGACTGTGAGCATTTCTACGGAGACTACGAGAAGGTCAGTGCTCAACAGAGTGGCTAATGGATCAAGAGCTCACAAACCATGTTGAATGATAGAGTCTATGTGGTCTGTAATGGTTTGAATGTGTTGTGTGTTGTTTACAGAACGGCCCTATGGTGGTTGGTTTGCCTCCGCAGGAAGCCAGTGACAGACTCATAATGTTTCAGGTACAGTCACATGACACGTGAGGTAACGTTTGTTCATTTAATACCTAGATTCATAACTGTGTAGTGTGACGAGGTAGGACTTCATGAGTACAGTGGTACCTCGGTTGTTGACCACCTCAGAACTCGTTGAATTCGGTTCTCGACGTGTTTTGACTGCACGCCTTGTTGCAGCCAAAACTCGATTCATGAATCATCATTCATGATTCTGTTTAAAAGTGACTCAGATTCACAATAGCTCTCACTCAGTGCAGATCTGCGCTGTGTTGTCGTGTTTATGTTTATTTGTACATCTACAGTACTGTATTCGTAGTGCAAATAAGTCATAGTGGATCCTAAAATGGTTAGTAATGACAGCCGAATGAAAGGAAAACAGGAAGTGAATCCTCTAGAACACAGGCTGCAGTTAGTGTAGCAGCCATGCTAGCGCCCTGAGTGCACCAATAGAGTAAGTGTCTTTATTATTAAATAAAGTTTAAATATTATTTTATAATAAAGTTGAAAAATCTCATGTAATTTAGTTAGTGGTGGAATGAAAGTGCAAACCATTTGCATTTCTGTCATTTAGCAGACGCCCTTATCCCGAGCGACTACATTATTAGAGTCCAAACATTTTTGGGTTAAGGGCCTTGCTCAAGGACCCAACAGCTGGGCAGAGGCGGGATTTGAATCCTGGACCTAATGGACCATAGTCCAGTACCTTAACCGCTAGGCCACCACAGTCCCACTTATGCATTTGATGAATTTGATGAACTTGTTCTGGAACTTGTTCTGGAGCATTCGATTCTTGTTTTGTTTTCAGTTTCTTTTCAATTCGCTCTCATAAACAAAGCTTTTTAGGACCCATGGAGATTTATTTGTAAAAATAAAGAAAAGCACGATAAACACAGCGCAGATCTTCTCTGAGAAAGAGCAGTTGTGAGACTGAATCGTGAATCATGAATTGAGTTTTGCTTAAAACGACTCACTTGGCTTGAGTCATACAAGTTTAAGCAAGTGCACCGAGAACCAAGACACATTTTTCTACTCAATCTGCGTCGAGAATCGAATTCGAAGAGTTCCTAGGTGGTCGAGAACCGAGGTACATGGATTTGTCGGAAAGTATCCCCGTGTTGCGTTGATGTAGTATGTTAGTCAACCAACGTGGTGACTCGGGTTTGAGTCCTGGCTGTGCCTTCTGATGGGGTTTGTTGCTACTGACACAATTAGCTGTGTCTGAGGGAAGGGAGGTCCGTCGGCCCTGTGACGGACTATAATCTGATACGCTTCTGCTCACGCCCAGTTCAGGGAGAGGCCCTGGACGAACCCATGACCCTGACCACATAAAGCGGGGTTAAAATTTGAAAAAGAAAGCCACGAGTTATAAATCCGATTCTTTATGATTTGTTAAGGCAGTTGTTCATTTCCTACCAGAACCGTTTTGATAACCTGTATCGCAAATACATCACCTTCACCGGGGGGGAGGAGCTCTTCGGCCTGCCCGTTACCCAGCATCCTCAGCTGCTGGAGATAAAGAAACAGCTAACCCTGCTCCAGAAGCTCTACGCCCTCTACACCAACGTCATCGACACCATCAACGGCTACTACGACATCCCGTGGGCCGACATCCACATCGAGAGGATCAACAACGAGCTGATGGACTTCCAGGCCCGGTGAGGGGACTGAGCGAGGCGTTTAAATCTTCCTTAAATAAGCGTTTGTAATTCCTATCTCACAAGAAAAGATGTGACAATGCGAAAATTCGACGATGTGCATCGTTGAACGGGGTGATGCTCTTTGCAGTTGCTTTT
Source organism: Ancistrus triradiatus (assembly GCA_025084515.1). Lineage (NCBI taxonomy): Eukaryota > Metazoa > Chordata > Actinopteri > Siluriformes > Loricariidae > Ancistrus > Ancistrus triradiatus. The sequence goes on from JAJAGP010003066.1 coordinate 2,217, forward strand.
TTTGAACACCAGAGGGTGCAATCATAGGTCATACTCGTATATTGAATGAATGAATGCGTTTATCTTCCGTTCTCCAGCATCAACTGGCTTGTTTGCTTCCTTTCAGTGTAAGGCAGCGTTTAGTTATTTAAATCTGGTGAATCCGTCACCATCGCACATTTTGTTGTTGTAGCATTATTCAAATTTCTTTTAATTGTGCACATTGTTTTGAGTTCTTATTCCTCAGAAATAAAAAAGAAACAATAGAACAATACAGTAGAACTTTAGACGTCTGCTTCTCTTCTGCTTCTCTTTAGACGTCTGCTTCTCTATTTCTTGCAGGGGACTTAAGTTTTTTTTTATTTTAAATGTACACAAGAAAATGTGCATCGTTTTGCATTGTTTACACTTCAGAAATAAACCGGAACGTCTTTTATCGAATGTCTTAGCGCAAAAAAATCTAATTGTGAACTAGGTATCGAGAATCAAATCGTGTCGTGTCGTGAGTGTATCGTTACACCTCTAATGACAAGAACAACTGACAAAGGACAACGTTATTACAACGGACAAGAAAGTGTGTGCTGAAAAAGCAGGGGACATAATTGCAAATATAAGCATGACATTTTGTTCCCGTCTCTAATGAATTCTTCTGAAAGCAATTCAAACTCTTTATGTGCAACATATTTAAATAGAAAAGTTGGAGTGTTGTTTTTTCTGTTGACTAAGTCAGCGACTAAACATTAATAACAGCATTTTTAGGATTTTTAAATGATGTTAGATTGGGTGTGGATTCCCACCTTACAGCTTATAGGTGTATAGTAATAGTTTTAAAATAAAGATAACCAATATAATATGTGTAACAATATATAGTAATTAATACAAAAAATAAATATATGTAGAATAATATTTTATAGTGCTTTATGAAGTTCCGGGACTGTGGTGGCTTAGCGGTTAAGGTACTGGACTATGGTCTAAAGGGTCTTCGGTTCAAATCCCACGTTTGCCACTGTTGGGTCTTTAAACAAGGCCCTTAATTCATGATTGCTTGGATTGTAAGGTTGTATCAGTTGTAAGGGAGTCTCTGTTTTATCTGGCTAACCTTTCGTGTTGTTCATAATACTGTCTTGGGTGTGTGGTGGCCAAGCGGTCCGGGTACTGGATTATGGGCCAGAAGGTCCAGGGTTCAAATCCCGCATCTGCCAAGCTGCCACTGTTGGGTCCTTGAGCAAGGCCCTTAACCCACCGTTGCTTGGATTGTAATTGTTTCAAATGTAAGTCTCTCTAGATGAGGACGTCTGATAAATGACATAAATGTACATGTTACGTTACCCTAAGGTAACATAAAGTACTAAGCAGTAACTGAATGTCCTTAATTATTACTATTATTCTTTCGGACAGATGTCGTAAGCTTCCTCGCGCTCTGAAGGAGTGGCAGGCTTTCCTGGACTTAAAGAAGAGCATCGACGATTTCAGCGAGTGCTGCCCCCTGCTGGAGCTGATGGCCGACCGTGCCATGATGACGCGCCACTGGAAGCGCATGGCCGAGCTCACGGGTCACACTTTTGAGGTGGAGATGGACAACTTCAAGCTGCGCAACATCATGGAGGCCCCGCTGCTCAAGTACAAAGAGGAAATCGAAGTGAGTGCTCAGTCTGGCGTCTGCTAAACCTTATATCTTACCAAAGCGTTTTATCAGCTCTCTGGAAGGTGATGTGATTTCTGCTGCCATATACACCGATAAACCCGTGATAAACCCACGTGACATCCGGGCCAATCATTTCCTAGCAGATCATTATTCAGAGCATCACAAATAGCCAAAAGTTTGTGGACTAACAAAGATTACTTCCAAAACATGGGTATTGGTATGTTTGTCGTAGATCATTTGACCACTGCTTACTATCCTGTTTTTCATTAGAAACATGTTATGTGTTTAGAAGATAAATAACATTTCACGTACATTGCTAAAAAGGTCCAAAAAATGCGGTGCCTCTAATGTATGAATTAATTATGGTTGTGCTTTGTGACCTAGAACCGATTGTAGATGGTACACGGCGCTCATAAATCTGTCAAAATGTTTTAGCACGGCCTTGGTAAGTTACGAAGTTTACGGCAACCGTAGTGCGCAGCATCACAGAGTAATACGGTATGTGCCTCAGCATTAGGGTACGTGCATTCATCCATTTATTTTCGAAGCAGATTTCAAACTCAGCGCTATCAGTCACGCAGTACAACATGGACATAGAGCAGGTAAACAAGACCAAACTGAGCTTCCGAGGGAACTTAAGAGTTTTGTTTCATTTAATGCGTCTTATAATCCGGTGCGCTTTATGGTCCAGAAAATACGGTATTCTGTATTCAAATAGACTAATCTTATTAATTAAACTGATAAATAATTTTAGTCACAAGTGACACCAGTTGCCACTTGTGACTAAAACTTGTGTCTGTCTTTAAAATAGTTTTTGAGCTTGGCACATTTGGCAGTATCCCCCTCCTTTTTTTTTTAACCTGGCCTTTTCAGCTTATCCTGGTCTCTTCTTAACCCTCATCACTGACACTTATCGCTCCTGTATGCTTCTTAAGGAAACTGGAATAGACGAGATATGGACCTTTTCAAGAGGTGAGCTTCCTCCGATGGTAGCACCCCCCCATGCAGGGACTGTGGTGTCCGGCACGGAATAAATTTGAACTTTAAAAGAAGTTACAACAACTGGATATTATTTTTGTCCCCAATTACCACTCCAGGACTGCTGCAGCACAGAAGAATGAGATCATGCACTTCTTGTTATTCTTAACGAGTGTGAATGCACTGTGATTATAAACTCTCCCACATCCTTAGGTCTAGTCTAACACATTTCTCTTAGTTGGCTGCATTAAGCCTCAAAAATATAAACTCAGAGACTTTACTAGGGATGTTACGATATGCATCATGGATTTGGATTAAGCGTTCTTGCTCATCATGCCGTCTAATGCCGTTGTGTTTTTGAACACCAGAGGGCGTAATCATACGTCATGCTCACAGATGCATCTCCAGTTCTTCTGACTATTGATTTCTTTTAATTACGGAGAACTAAAAATTCCTTTTGTAAGAAAAGTTCACATTAGGAACATTAGCCAGGGAGGTTGGGCCCTTTTTTGAGTCCTGGTCCTCCCAAGGTTTCTTCCTCATAACACTAGTTTTTCCTTTCCACTGTCACCCTAGGCTTGCTCAATTTGGAATTGGATGTAGATATTAGGAGATAACTTAAAATTGTAAAGTTGCTTTGAGACAATGCTCCATTGTAAAAAGCCCTATATAAATAGATCTGACTTGACTTGACTGGACATTATATAGAATTGTTCCGAAATTCTTCAGAAATTAAAAAGGAATGTTTTCACGTGGTTATTTAAGATGTGGTTCAGCTACAATAGAAGATTTTATTTACAATTTTAAACCTTTTTTATTGTTTGTAGTAATTTCTTTTAATTATCTTTCATTCCCCACAATTCACATTTTTGTCCCCAGAAATGAGGAGATGTTGTTATCTGGTAATAAATGTTGTTAAGTGCAGCAAAACTTTTATTAATTTTTTTTATTTATATGAAAAGACAGACTGCAAACAGTACATTTAAAACTTTAATAAATGTTCACTTAAGTTCAGCCATTTTCTGTCGCATTTATTATCATTAGTTTTATCAGCTGCAAAAAAGTCTAGAGCAGGTTGATAAATTAACAAAATATGCAAAATATTCAAAATTACTGTTTATAGTTATTTCTTTTCATTCCAGGGGACTTAAGTTTTTTTTTTGCTTATCCACTTATACAACAAAATGTGAATTAGACTTAGACTTTTATTTTTAGAATTAAGGGTGGGGGGAAAATTGATTCTTCGATCAATCGAGATGCTGATGTGGACGATTCTGACTCAATTCACAAATGTCAAATATCAGTTGTTGTTTTTTTTTCATTTGTTGATTCGTAATGTTGACAAATGAATGCAAAGCGGAACTCGTAAGTGCGGCGTCTGTGGTTTGCACGTTACAGAGGTTCAGCAGAGACGAACCAGCCATGTCAAAGCTTCCACCCAACTCGGAAAGAACGAAGCGAATTATAAACTCTATTACAACTTTTATTGCCAGGGATTTGCGTCTGTATTCGGTCATTAAAAGAACCAGTGCTTTCTCGCTATGCTGCGCAGTTCAGTTTTGAAAATATTTCATGCTAATGATGCACTGGAAGACTTTGAAAAGACCTGAAGTCTGAGATCCTCTCACATCTAAAGACCAGTCACAGAGCGTTCAGTCTCAGACTATGAATGTGGAAAGGCTGGGATCTGACATGGTCACTATTTGCAAGACTCCCACCAGATTTCATTATTTTATGTACAGTATTACATTTATGTTTTATTTCAGTGCTTGGAATTGACATATTTTTGTATTTCCCTTGCTCTTTGGCGTGCAGTCATTTGCATAGAACTCTGATAAATAGCCCAAATCCATTTAGAAATAAATGTAGCACAGTAAAATGAAGTGTTTCCATGATTTTTATGAACGCTGTTCCCCCTGCAGTGACTTTCTTAATCCTAGGGACTACAACTAACCCTGCACCTAGTGAACGCAGTAAGCATGATGGGTTCTAGTGCTGAATTAGTTCACTCAAATACTGCTGAGCCAGGCTATGTAGCGCTTTATAGGTTAGTAATAAGATTTTATAATCAGTACGAAATTGAATTGGCAGCCCGTACAAAGATGATAGAACAGGACTAATATGGTCCAACTTCCTGGTTGTAGTAAGCACTCGTGCTGCTGCATTTTGGACCAACTGGAGCTTGTTAAAGGATCTACCAGAGCAACCAGCAAAAAGGGCATTCCAATAATCTAACCTTGAAGTTGTAAACGCATGGATCAGTTTTTCAGCATCATTAACAGAAAGTATATTTCTTATTTTTGAAATATTACACTGTGAAAAGAAGCAACTCTGGTGATATCGCTAATGTGTGCATCAAAAGAGAGGTCTGAACCCATTGTGACACCCAAGTTTTTTACTACTGAGCTGGGGGTGATGGAGAAAGTGTTAATATTTAAAACTAGATTAGTCAGCTTCTCCCTTGCAGCCTTCAGACCAACAAGTAATACTTCAGCTTGATCTGAATTCAGTAGAAGAAAGTTACAAGACATCCAGTCTTTTACTGTATATGTCATTAATACAATCCTCTATCGTACTGAGTGTGTTGAATTTGTTTGGTTTGGCTGATCTATACAGCTGTGTGTCGTCTGCATAACAGTGGAAGTTAATTCCATGTTTATCAATAATATTCCCTAATGGTAGAATGTAAAGAATAAATAATAGAGGTCCCAGCACTGACCCCTGGGGAACTCCATATTTTACTTTCGTAGTATCCGAGCATGAATTATTTACAAGGACAAATTGTGAGCAATCACTCAGATAGGATTTCAACCAGGAGAGAGTTCTTTTAATACCTACTGTGTTTCTAGCCTTTCCAGGAAAATATTATGATCTACAGAATCAAATGATGCGCTAAGATCTAATAGAACAAGGAAAGAGACACATCCATTATCAGAGGACATTAAGAGATCATTATCTACCCTAATTAATGCGGGTTCAGTGCTGTGGTTGGATCTGAATCCTGACTGAAATGTTTCATGAATATTATTTCTGTGTAAATAAGAGCATAATTGTTGGGAGACAACTTTTTCTAGAACTTTAGAGATAAAAGGAAGGTTAGATATCGGCCTATAGTTAGTACAAGTGGATCAAGATGAGGTTTTTTAATCAAGGGTTTAATAGCTGCACATTTAAAAGACTTTGGTACGTATCCAAGGCTAAGGGATGAATTTATTATGGTAAGCAGGGGTTCTATGAGGGCAGGGATTAGATCTTTAAGTAAGCGTGTTGGTATAGGGTCCAGTAGACATGATGAAGATTTTGATCAATTAATTAATTTAGTTAGTTCAGTTTGGGAGATCGGATTAAAGGAATGTAGTGGTATAACATTGTTAGATAAGCCATTATCAGAACTCATGTTCCTCAAGGTGAGCCGCTGCTTGCTACAGGGATGGACATTCTGACTTTCACGTGTTATCATTAGCATGTAAGCTGATAATGTCTGAAATCGTTCTCAAGATGGAGAGAGAAATTTAAACAGGATGCATCATGGAGGGCCAGGCCTTGTATCTCTCGGTAACGGCTTCGCCATGTCTTAGGACATCTGCATCAGCGCCGTGAAGGAGCGCGACATCGAGCAGAAGCTGAAGCAGGTGATCGCCGAGTGGGACAACAAGACCTTCACGTTCGCTCCGTTCAAAAGCCGGGGCGAGCTGCTGCTGCGTGGGGATAGCACGTCGGAAATCATCAGCAGCATGGAGGACAGCCTGATGGTGTTGGGTTCTCTCATGAGCAACAGGTACGATCCAAAAGCAAGCCGTGTGTTTAACAGGACATTTAACTCCGCTAGCTTAACCAACCCCTTCCTCCTGTAGGTACAACACTCCATTCAAGGCTCAGATCCAGAAGTGGGTGCAGAACCTGTCCAACACCACCGACATCATCGAGAACTGGATGACAGTGCAGAACTTGTGGATCTACCTGGAGGCTGTGTTTGTGGGAGGAGACATAGCCAAGCAGCTTCCTAAGGTGAGGGAAATTAAGGGAAACGCAGCCCGTCCCGCTCCTAATCACCAGTAGGTGGAGACCTTCTGTGGCAAGACCCACAGAGGAACTGTTGTTTATTTTCCTCCACTTCTAGGGATGAAAGTCAAAGAAGCAGAGATATGTACCCTCATCCAACATTCCCTTCCACAGACATGGCCAGTTATGTTTGTGCAGATTTTTTGGGGGCGGCCGGTTTTGAATGGGGTTCCCCTCGGGATTGGAAAGTCAAGTCAGATTTATTTCTTTAGTGCTACTTACAGTGGAGCATTGTCTCAAAGCAGCTTTACAATTTTAGATTATCTTCTAATATCTAGCGCCAATCACAAGTTGAGCAAGTCTAGGGCGACAGTGGCAAGGAGAAACTCCCTAAACGTTATGAGGAAGAAACCTTGGGAGGACCAAGACTCAAAAAGGGACCAAACCTCCTGGAGTGGTTTAGATGTTAAAAATTTGGATGGGGTAAAATCCCCCCAGTAATTTCTGCTAACTTCACAATTCCTTATGTTTCTTTTTTTATTCTGGCTGTTAGATTGGCTGAAATTGTAATTATTTTTATTAAATAATGTTATTTGTAAACAAATATGGTTGTGTACTGTAGGTGGAGTTGCTGGCTCACCGGCCAGTAGACATTGCCGGCTTAAATATTATTTCAGTTTAATATATACTCATATACACTCCTTGACCAAAAAAAAAACCTCACAAAGAAGGAGTTGTTGGAATCAAATGAACATTTAGATTTATGATTGTAAGTAATTGCAATATTAGAGTGGAAGTTTATTAGGGAAAACTGTACATTATAAGGAGGCTCTAGTTACCCTGTTAGGCCGCCTCTAGCCTGGATACAAGATGAGATACGGTTGATCACGGAGGCGTACAGGCTCTGTATGGTATCCGGTGGGACATTTTTCACCCAGATGTTGCAACTGTTTCTGTAGATCCTGCACACTCGTAGATGGCTGAAGTAGGTGTCCCAGCCGGGCCCATAAATGCTCGATTGGCCACAAATCTGGTAACCGGGCGGAACAAGGAAGTGTTGCAATCTGGCAGAGACATGCCTGGGAAACCTTTGCTGTGTGTAGATGAGCATTAACCTGCTGAAAAATGCCAGTTGAAGCCCTGCCATGAGAGGAAACACAGGATGTCCTGCAAATATAGCTGAGTTGTTAGTGTCCCTCGTATCACTACTAAGAGTGAACAACTGTCATATGCGATGGCTCCCCAGATCATCACACCAGCAGTTGGAGCAGTGTGTCATTCCACAGTCTCAAAAGGCGGTATGGTTCCAGTCTGAAGCAGTCCAGGTTTCTCGTTCATGACACCACTGCTAATGAAGGTGATGGTGGCTGGCTGTCAATGGCAGGACACGTAATGGGCACCGTGACAACAAATTTCCTTCTGCTAAGGCAGAGACAGGCAGAGACAGGGGTAGTGAAGGTGCCACATGTGCCCGGATGTTGGACAACAAAACTGTGGGAGCTGCTTGTGCTTGTCTCTGGATCATATGGTCCTCTCTACCAAACAGAGATGAGAATACATGACAAATCAGTGACATGCATATACATATGATTATATATATATATAGAGGTACGATGAATATCCCCGATCACATTCTTTGTATGAACTAGCTAAGTACATATGGGTGTGTTTAGACTTATTATGAAGCAATCCTCATGTGTTTTCTAATTGAGTGGTCCCTGCGAAGATAATCTGTTCTCAGCAAAAGTTAATATTGTTATTAAAAAGTGTGTCTTTCACAAAGGCAGGCTGAAATTTTTAGGTCGTAAACTCTCCAGGGCTGTGTTCATGGGTCTTTCCTGTGTGATAAGGCTTGCAAGAGCGAGCTGTGATGAAAGAGTTCAACTGTGAGGGAAACAAAAACCGTTATCTTCTGCAAGAGTTAGAGAGAATTGGGAAGCCTGTGGTCTGGAAGTTGAAACCCCCTTTTAAGGTTACACATGGGCTTAGTTTATGATTGCGAGATGCCGAAGGTTGTAGGTCTGTTTACACAGACCTCCAATTCTGTTGGTTTGAGAAAGAGTCTGGCATTGATGGGGCCATTGTGGCCATTACTCAATTGTAGACTCTGTCCAGGTGGTTGGCGTTTGCATTCCAAAGTGTCACAAAGTTTATGATTTTGGTGGAAGAGGGTAGAAAGAGGGGGGTTAGTCAGACGCCTGAATGACTGGGGTACAGCTATTACGCTACACCTGTAATCATTTAAATATCAGCCTGGGCCGTGACTGCATGTCGTTTTTGCAAGCGTCTCACATTTCTGTCTGGGTGCGTTATTTTTTTTTGTCAGTGAGTGTGTGTGTGTGTGTGTGTGTGTGTGTGTGTGTGTGTACAGTGGGGCAAAAAAAGTATTTAGTCAGCTGCTGATTGTGCAAGTTCTCCTATTTAGAAATATGAGAAAGGTCTGTAATTTTCATCATAGCTACACTTCAACTATGAGAGATAAAATGAGAAAAAAAATCACATTGTAGGATTTTTTAAGAATTTAATTGTAAATTATGGTGGGCAATAAGTATTTGGTCAATAACAAAAGTTCATCTCAATACTTTGTAACATAACCTTTGTTGGCGATGACAGAGGTCAAAAGTTTTCACCAGGTTGGCACACACTGTAGTTGGTATTTTGGCCCATTCCTCCATGCAGATCTTCTCTAGAGCAGTGATGTTTTGGGGTAACACGGACTTTCACAAATGTTCTATGGGGCTGAGGTCTGGAGACTGGCTAGGCCACTCCAGGACCTTGAAATGCTTTTTACGGAGCCACTCCTTCCTTGCCCGAGCGGTGTGTTTGGGATCATTGTCATGCTGGAAGCCCCAGCCACGTTCCATCTTCAATGCTCTCACTGATGGAAGGAAGTTTTGGCTTAAAATCTCACGATGATACATGGCCCCGTTCATTCTTCCCTTAACACGTATCAGTCGTCCTGTCCCCTCTGCAGAAAAACAGCCCCAAAGCATGATGTTTCCACCCCCATGCTTCACAGTAGGTATGGTGCAACTCAACATTCTTCTTCTTCCAAACATGACAAGTTGAGTTTTTACCAAAAAGTTCTATTTTGGTTTCATCTGACCACATGATATTCTCCCAATCCTCTTCTGGATCATCCATATGCTCTATGGCAGACTTCAGACAGGCCTGGACTTGTACTGGCTTAAGCAGGGGGGCACGCCTGGTACTGCAGGATCTGAGTCCCTCTCGGCGTAGTGTGTTACTGATGGTAGCCTTTGTTACTTTGGTCTCAGCTCTCTGCAGGTCATTCATCAGGTCCCTCCGTGTAGTTCTGGGATTTTTGCTCACCGTTCTCATGATCATTTTGACCCCACGGGATGAGATCTTGCGTGGAACCCCAGATTGAGGGAGATTATCAATGGTCTTGTATTGCTTCCATTTTCTTACAATTTCTCCCACAGTTAATTTATTCACACCAACCTGCTTGCCTATTGTAGATTCAATGTTCCCAGCCTGGTGCAGGTCTACAATTTTCTTCCTGGTGTCCTACAAGGTTCTTTGGTCTTGGCCATGGTTGAGTTTGGAGTCTGACTGTTTGAGGCTGTGGACAGGTGTCTTTTATACAGATAACGAGGTCAAACAGGTACCATTAATACAGGTAACGAGTGGAGGACAGAAGGGCTTGTTAAGGAAGTCACAGGTCTGTGAGAGCCAGAAATCTTGTTTGTTTGTGGGTGACCAAATACTTATTTCCTACCATGATTTACAATTAAATTCTTTATAAATCCTACAATGTGATTTCCTGGATTTTTTTTCTCATTTTGTCTCTCATAGTTGAAGTGTACCTATGATGAAAATGGAAAACATCTCTCATTTTTCTAAGTAGGAGAACTTGCATAATCAGTGGCTGACTAAATACTTTTTTGCCACACTGTATATAAATTTAATTGCACTACCATCCATTGATCATAGCAGGAGCTTTTTGGAAGGTATTCACTGCGGCTGATTTTTCCTAACCTGCCACACACAGGAGGCCAAACGTTTCTCCAACATCGATAAGTCCTGGGTGAAGATCATGATGCGAGCTCATGAGATGCCCAACGTGGTGCAGTCATGCGTTGGTGACGAGACCATGGGTCAGCTCCTCCCTCATCTGCTTGAACAGCTGGAAATGTGCCAGAAATCTCTCACTGGGTATGTTTGCTCCATTAACGTCCCAACGTTGTAAAGGTCAGTGGATTTTAATTTGTTATGGTTTGGTTTGAAGATACCTGGAGAAGAAGCGTCTGCTGTTCCCTCGCTTCTTCTTCGTTTCTGATCCGGCTCTGCTGGAGATCTTGGGACAGGCCTCTGATTCTCACACCATCCAGGCTCACCTGCTGAACGTCTTCGACAACATCAAATCAGTCCGCTTTCATGATAAGGTAACGTTCCTCTGGTGCTCTCCTAAACCTCCTCTAACATTTCCTTAATGTTCCTCTAAGCCTGAAATTCCTCTGATGTTCATCTCCATTAATGCTCTCGTTATCTCTCTAATTCTCAACATTTTATGCTTCAAAGCTCTCCTGCCGTACCTCCACGGTCCCTCTGAAGATCCTCTGAGCTCACTTTAATGTTACACCAGTGCTTTACCAAGTATGTTCTGCTTTTCAATGTAAATAAGAATAATTTGTGACATAAGGCTGTTGCTTGAAGGTTTATGATCGGATCCTGGCCATCTCATCACGTGAGGGTGAAACGGTGGATCTGGACCGACCCGTGATGGCCGAGGGGAACGTGGAGGTCTGGCTTAATGCCCTGCTGAAGGAATCTCAGAGGTCATTGCATCTCATCATCCGCCAGGCGACCCAGGCCATCCAGGACTCCGCCTTCCAACTGATCAACTTTGTGGATTCATTTCCTGCCCAGGTATCCAGCAGTGTCTTTTAAAATGATCTACCTCATTATTATTGTTATTATTATTATTATTATTATTATTATTATTATTAACATTAATTTTTTTATTATTCTTTTTTTATTGAAGTTGTGATTCTTCATCCACACATTTCTGTGATTAATGCAGCTCGAACCGCTTAACGTACAGACACGGATCAAACTCTGTTACGTAGATAATCGCTTTGTGGGGGGTGCTATGACTTTTGGAGTCGATCTGATTTATAGTTTTTAATAGATTTAAGTTTGAAAATTGAAAATCTCCCATAGAAATGCATTGACCGAACGTTCAGATTCAAATCCTAACCGACAAAGATCAAACTGTAACTGAAATTGATGATGTCACCACAGAGCACTCAGTGAGACTCAGTGACCTGTTATTACATCTACTGATAGAGAAACATGGAAAAGTTTTAGGACACGCTTTTGGCCCTGTGGGGGACGTGTCCCAATACTTTTGGCCGTGTGTGGGGGCGTGTCCCAGTAATTTTGGCGGTGTGTGGAGGTGTGTCTTAATAGTTTTGGTCATGTGGATACGCCTCCAAAATTATTGGGACATGCCCCGACAAATGGCCAAAAGTATTAGGACACGCCCCTCCACATCACCAAAATTATTGAGACACCCCCCCCCCCACACAACCAAAAGTATTAGGACACGACCCCACACACGGCCAAAATTATAGGGACACACCCCCACATGACCAAAAGTATTGGGACATGCCCCCACACACGGTAAAAAAGTATTGAGACATGCTTCTGCACGTGGCCAAAAGTATTGGCACACATGCCATATTCTTTCCGTTTGCCACATTTCAAGCACTGTTGTAGTTCCTTCAGGAAATGCAGATTTCTATTATTGTTATTTTTATTGAAGTTGTGATTCTTCTTTTTTTATTATTATTGTCGTTGTTGTGATTATTATTTTTATTATTATGACTCCTACTACTATTATTATTACTATTAATTTTTTTGAGGTTGTGATTATTCTTATTGTTGTTACGTTGTTGTTGTCATTATTAGTAATATTGTTGTTGTTGTTGTTATTATTAGTAACAGTAGTAGTAGTACTTTCATACATTGTTGTTATTCTGATCGTTGTTGTTATTATTGTTGTTCTGTTGTTGTCGTCATTGTTTTCATTACTATTATTGTTATTATTATTATTATTATTATCATTATTATCGTTACTTTTATTGTAGTATTTATTAGTACAGTCATGCATTGTTGTAATTATTAATATTATTGCTATTAATATTATTGCCATTATTATTTTCATTATTATTATTATTATTAATGTTAATATCAATGTTGTGGTTTCTTTTGGTCATGTTTTTTGCAGGTGGGTTTGCTGGGAATCCAGATGATCTGGACACGAGATTCTGAAGAAGCGTTAACAAATGCCCGATACGATCGGAAAATCATGGCCAAAACCAACCAGTCTTTCCTGGAGCTCCTCAACACTCTGATCGACATGACGACTAAGGACCTAAGCACGATGGAACGGACCAAATACGAAACCCTCATCACCATCCACGTGCATCAGAGGGACATCTTTGACGATCTGGTAAGTTCCACTAACATTACAGCAGCGCTCATCTGATGTTCCTCCGATGTGCTGGAAGTTCTCCTGATGTTCCTGGATGCTTCTTTTGATTCTTCTGCCTTTTAAATCTCCCTCTGCGTTGACTTTGGGTTCTGTGTTCAACGAACATAACTCCAAGGTTTCTTCTAATGTTCTTCTAATGTGTCTTTAATATTTGCACAAATATTGTGGATAAATACGTTTCCATAGGTTACTCTGCTTAATGTTCTTTTAGTCGTGTCATATTTCTATTTTTTAACCCTGGTTTTATTGAATTTTAACAATAAACAACAACATAATAACAAAAAAGACAGATCACTGGACTACAGGCAAGTTCATCATAGGGAAAGTGAAATGCTTTAACGTCATTAGGAGGTGATAAATTGAAAAAGAAATGGGTTGCATTTCATTAATAAGGTCTATGGATATATGTAGATTTAACGTACGTTGTGGATAAACCTCTATATAATTGTAAAATCTTTGAAATCAGCCCTATGTTAGTATTTATATATGAATCCTTTACATGCATCAACAAATATCTTAATTAGATTCAAGTCATGCCCTGTTTTACGTTTTAATTGTTTTTCTAATCAATTTATTTGTATAGTGCTTGTTACAGTAGACGCTGTCTCAAAGTCGAGTCTGACAGTGCCAAGGGAAAAAAAACTCTGTGACACCAGTTAGGAAGAATCCTTGAGAGCAACCCGGCTTAAATGTTCCTCTAACATTCCTCTAAGATTTCTTCATGTTATTCTATGATTCCTCTCATGTTCAGTAAAGCTAAACTACTTGTTTTCTTATCAATCAAAGGTTCCTCTAATATTCCATAAAACTTCATGTCGAGTTTCTCTAATGCTGTTTTTTTTTTTTCTTTTGAGAACCCATACAATTTTCAGCTTATTTTTTTATTTATATGTAAATGTTGTACGTGCCACAATTCTGATATTGTTTATGAATAATAAATTGCTGGAAGCTTGGGCTTTGTAGATGTTGGAATTATGTAGTAAATAAACATTTGTTTACTGGGCTCTGCTCAAGCTTCTCTCAAACATCTATGAGTGTACATAGTACATAGTAGACATATACCAGGACTCCCATGGTTGCTACGATACGTGAACACGTCGCATATTGGTCCAGGCAAGACTGGCTTGGAGGAGCTGTGTTATTTCTAGTTAAAATGCACAATAACCTAATTATTTCTCAACCTGTTTTTAATGAGTTGTTTTTATATTCAAGGTTTTTATCTACATAGAGTACAAAAAGGGTTTGACTCCAGTTGCTTCAAATTTTGATAGAGAGGAGTGTAGCGTTAGGCAAGCTAATGTGATGGAAAATAATTCATTGTCATAGGAAATAGAAAAAACTCACGTTTTTTGTCAGGCGTGGATTTGTATTGTGTTCCTAATATGTGTGGAAACGTCCCTTTATAATTTAATGTACATGAAATAGTACAGCATAGTATTAGCCAATGAATACATTAAGATGTTGTCTAAAGTAATGTAATTAATGAAACAATACATTAACAATAGGAGATCGAGTATATGTACTACAAATAGTAGTATAACAGTATATGAAATAGTGAATACTATTTATACATATACTATGTACTATTGCTAATCTATTACTATTGTTGTTTTATTATATTATTATTATTTATTAGAGTAGAATCAGGCATTTTTTTCTAATACAATCTTTGGAGAAGTATGAGAAGTTGCCTGCACCAATATGGCGACGAAATTGAGGCATGATCCAGGAGCCAATGTGGCGTCTAAGGATATCATGTCTGTGGTGTCCAGGGTCTGATCCAAATATAACAGACCTGCGGTGTGAACTGAAGCAGCTCTGCAATATCGAAGTCTAAACTTTCATTAACCGGACAAAATTGTGATCCATTGTAGTATTATTATGTTTTGTTATTATGTATATTTTTTCTTTAATCACTCCTCGTGTTTTAGTGTCGTTTGCACATCAAAAGCCCCACAAGTGATTTCGAATGGCTGATGAAGCAGTGTCGTTTCTTCTACGTCGTTGAAGATTCAGACAGGATGATGATCAACATCACAGACGTGAACTTCATCTACCAGAACGAGTGCCTGGTGGCTGCACCGATCGGCTCGTCATCACTCCCCTAACAGACCGGTAATAACTTCTTATCTTGATCATTTATCAAGTGTGAGTTTTGTTTCAAGGAAAGAGATTATACAGCGGTGCTTGAAAGTTTGTGACTGCCCTTTAGAATGTTTTTTATATATTTCTGCATAATTATGACCTAAAAAACATCATCAGATTTTCACACCAGTCCTAAAAGTAGATAACGAGAACCCAGTTAGGTAACAAATGAAGACGAAAAATATTATATTTGGTCATTTATTTATTGAGGAAATGATGCCAATATTACATATTAGTGAGTGGCAAAAGTATGTACGACCCTCTAGGATTAGCAGTTTAATTGAAGGTGAGATTAGAGACCGGAGGGTTTTCAATCAATGGGATGACAATCAGGTGTGAGTGGGGCACCCTGTTTTTATTTAAAACAGGGGATCCATCAAGTCTGCTTACTCTTCACAAACACATGTTTGTGGAAGTGTATCATGGCACGGACAAAGGGAGATTTCTGAGGAGCTCAGAAAAAGAGTTGTTGATGCTCATCAGGCTGGGAAAAAAAGGTTACAAAACCATCTTTAAAAGTTTTGGACTCCACCAATCCACAGTCAGACAAATTGTGTACAAATGGAGGAAATCAAGACCATTGTTACCCTCCCCAGGAGGGTCGCCCAACAAAGATTCACTCCAAGAGCAAGGCGTGCAATAGTTGGTGAGGTCACAAAGGACCCCAGGGTAAACTTCTACGCAACTGAAGGCCTCTCTCACATTGCTAATGTTAATGTTAAAATTCATGAGTCCACCCATTAGAAGAACACTGAACAACAATGGTGTGGATTGGGCAGGGGGGGGCGTTGCAGGAGAAAAGCCCGCTGCTCTCCAAAAGAAAGAACATTGCTGCTCATCTGTAGTTTGCTAAAGATCACGTGGACGAGCCAGAACGCTATTGGAAGAATGTTTTGTGGACAGATGAGACCAAATAGTATAATATGTTTGTCTCATTTGTTGAACAGGGTTCTCTTTATCTCCCTTTTAGGACTTGTGTGAAAATTTGATGATGTTAAGCAAGAGAAGGAAATAGGTCAAGGGTCATATTTATGCAGAAAATCTAAAAAATTCTAAAGGTTTCACAAACTTTCAAGCACCACTGTAAGTTAGAAGGTATTAGTTCTTTATGTAACAAACATAAATTAAAGGGATGTCATGTTATTTTAGAATTCATGAATTCGTTCCACAAACAGCTGGGCTGATTTTATTTGTTGCAGTTGATGTTCGGTGGCACGGTGGTGCAGCGGTTAGCACTGTCTTCTCACAAAAACTCTGAGGTCCTGGGCTCCATGTTTGGGTTTTCTCCGGGTACTCCGGTTTCCTCCCACATTCCAAAAGATGTGTTGAAGTCGTTAATTGGTGTTTCCCAAAGTGCCCTTTGGTGGTGTGAATGTGGGTATGAGTGTGTGCCCTACGATTTATTGCCGCCCTGTCTGGGGTTTCTTTTTCTTTTCTGCCTTGTGCCCTGTGTTGCCGGCCGGGCACCGGCTCCCCCAACCCTGAACTAGGACTAGGATAAACGGATTAAGGACAGTGAATGATTTTTTGCGATTGAATAATTGATTTTTGTCCTTCCCTGATCTAGGTGCTACATCACATTAGCCCAGGCTCTGGGGATGAGTATGGGCGGAGCCCCGGCAGGACCTGCCGGAACCGGAAAGACGGAGACAACAAAAGATATGGGTCGCTGTTTAGGAAAGTACGTGGTGGTCTTCAACTGCTCTGATCAGATGGACTTCAGGGGGCTGGGCAGGATCTATAAAGGTATTCATAATATTTTAAGTCTTTTTTTATTGTTCAAAGTAATGTTCCTCTTTGTTTCTTCTCAAGTTTATTTAATGTTTCTCTATGGTTTTCCAACACCTGTTGAAGGGAGAGATTACAATAAAACTTATCTTGACAGGATTCCCAACATTCAGCCAAGAAACGAAAACATATATTCAGCACAAGAGCGATCAAAGAAACCTTGAACCAGAATAACATAATAACTTGATCCAGTTTCTGAACTGTATAAGACTGAGTGCATTCACACTGCCTGGCCAAAAAAAGCTCACACACACTAATATTTGGTTGGACCGCCTTTACCTTTGACTCGCTGTGGCATCGTCTCCACAAGCTTCTGCAATGTCACAACATGTATTTCTGTCCAGAGCTGCATTCATTTTTCCCACCAAGATCTTGTATTGATGATGGGAGATTTGTTCCACTGCACAAAGTCTTCTCCAGCACATCCCAAAGATTCTCATGTGGGTTCAAGTCTGGACTCTGTGGTGGACAATCCATGTGTGATAATGATGGCTCATGCTCCCTGAACCACTCTTTCACAATCAGACCCTTCTGAAACAGATGAACATCTTTTCTTCGACCACAGGATGTGTCTTTGGACATGGTTATTTAACAAATGAGAAGCTTCTCACTGCATCAGTTAGGGTTAAAGAACTTGTTGCCAGCTGAAACATTTACAGCATTTAGCAGACCCTTATCCAGAGCGACTTACAATTGGTACAGTCTCAAAATCCAAGCAATTGTGGTTTAAAGTCCTAGCTCAAGGACCCAACAGTGGCAGCTTGGCAGAGGTGGGATTTGAACCCTGGACCTTTTGGTCCATAGTACCTTAACCACTGGGCTACCACAGTCCAATGCAGTAATTATCCGATGGCAGGCTCTTTTTTTAACTATTTAACCATTTGCTTAACTAAATCAAGCTAAATCAATGTGGTGACCTTTTCTGGCCAGGCAGTATGTGTGTGTATATAAAATCGGGTATTTCTTTTTGTCCTTTTTTATTGTCTAAGCTTCCTTTTAAGCTTCAAGGTTCATCTAATGTTCCCATAAGATTCTGATTATAAATTATGAATGACAGGTCCAAGGTTTTGCCTGTTTGGTCACTGGGCTTTACTTCTTGGTAATGAACAATCCTGATAAACTTTTCCATGCTTTGTGTCCTATCAAAACTTAACCTGGACATTGGGTTAATGTACTAACACTAACACACAGACTGTAGTTACAATCACTTCTGCCTAGTTTCTCTACTGTTCCTAAAAGCTTTCTGCTTGGTATCTAGAATCTTTTCTGCTCCTGTAACATTCCTCTAATGTCCCTGTAATGTCCTGCTGCTCCTTGGGCGTGTACCTGAAATTTCTCCAAGGTTCCTCTGAATTTTTTTATTAGGCTCTGATGGTGCATTTTGAAGTACAAGTCCCGGGTGTTGCTTCTTTGGTTCATGGGGCTTTACTTATTGATAAGAAACTCATAATGTTCTACGGAGGTTTGTTGCTGCTTCACAATATCTCTCACTCGGTGCAGATCTGCGCTGTGTTTATCGGGTTTTTCTTTATTATTACATCTAAAGCACTGTATTCTTAGAGCAAATAAATCACAGTGGGTAATAAAAAGGTTAGTACTGACAGCCAGCTGAAAGGAAAACAGGAACTGAATCCTCCAGAACACAGGCTGCAGTTAGCATTAGCACCTAGCACCCTAAGTTCACCAATAGAGTAAGTGTTTTGCTTTTTCACTTTCAATCCATTACTCACTGAATGAAATGAGATTTTTCAACACTTTTTATAAGCTTTTTTGCCAACTGTAGGATAATGTAAATGTTAATGTATCATTGGCTTCTCTCTGATACAGTTACAGACTATATTAAACTCATCAGTTCATGATATATTTAATTTATGATGGATTGTTTGACATATCCCCATCAATAAATCAGGAGCTCCTGTACAATACAGCTCCATTAATGCAGATAATGCCCTTATACAGGGGGATTTTCTAGGGGTCTTGAACCCTTCCTTTCAATTACATGATTCCTTATGGGAAACATTTGCTCTGTACTTTATACAAGCCTCCGGGAACGAATTAATGACAAGAACCGAGGTATCGCTGCAGTTAAATAAAGTAATAAAGTAATGCCTTGTACCTTGTCACTGTGTTTTTTACAGGTTGTTTTTAGGGTCTAAAATCGACATAATTATGTCAGAATTCCAAGAAAATATCTAACTGATGAATTTCACATCGGAGGCTCCTGCAGTGTTTGCAATGGCAAAGCCAATTGAATTAATCGGATTTGACTTGGATTTATTCTTGGCTTAAGTCACAGTGAAACTCTTAGTGTATAGTGGATTAGTGAAGGATTCTCAAGACACACATACAGTGGTGTGAAAAAGTGTTTGCCCCCTTCCTGGTTTCTTTTTTTTTTTTTTTGCATGTTTGTCACATTTAAGTGTTTCGGAACACAAACCAATTTAAATATTAGTCAAAGACAACACAAGTAAACACAAAATGCAGTTTTTAAATGAAGGTGTTTATTATTAAGGGAGAAAAAAATCCAAACCTACATGGCACTGTGTGAAAAAGTGATTGCCTCCCTTGTTAAAACATAACTATGGTTTATCACACCTGAGTTCACTGTCTCTAGCCACACCCAGGCCTGATTATTGCCACACCTGTTCTCAATCAGGACATCACTTAAATAGGACCTGCCTGACAAAGTGAAGAAAACCGAAAGATCCTTAAAAACTAAAATTCATGCCAAGATCCAAAGAAATTCAGAAACAATTGAGAAAGAAAGTAATTGAGATCTATCAGTCTGGAAAGCATTATAAAGCCATTTCTAAAGCTTTCGGACTCCAGTGAACCACAGTGAGAGCATTATCCACAAATGGTGAAGACATGGAACAGTGGTGAACCTTCCCAGGAGTGGCCGACCAACCAAAATTACCCCAAGAGCACAGCGATGACTCATCCAAGAGGTCACAAAAGACCCCACAACAACATCCAAAGAACTACAGGCCTCACTTGCCTCAGTTAAGGTCAGTGTTCATGCCTCCTCCATAAGAAAGAGACTGGGCAGAAATGGCCTGCATGGCAGAGTTCCAAGACGAAAACCACTGCTGAGCAAAAAGAACATTAAAGTCCGTCTCAATTTTTACAATCTTGATGATGTGTTTTGTGAATGTTTTGGAAAAACATTCTGTGGACTGATGAGACAAAAGTTGAATTCTTTGGAAGGTGTGTGTCCCATTACATCTGGCATAAAAGTAACACAGCAGTCCAGAAAAAGAACATTATAGCAACAGTAAAATATGGTGGTGGTAGTGTGATGGTCTGGGGCTGTTTTGCTGCTTCAGGACCTGGAAGACTTGCTGTGATAAATGGAACTATGAATTCTACTGTCTACCAAAAAATCCTGAAGGAGAATGTCCGGCCATCTGTTTGTGACCTCAAGCTGAAACGAACTTGGGTTCTACATCAGGACAATGATCCAAAACACACCAGTAAGTCCACCTCTGAATGGCTGAAGAAAAACAAAATGAAGACTTTGGAGTGGCCTAGACAAAGTCCTGACCTGAATCCTATTGAGATGCTGTGGTATGACCTTAACAAGTCCGTTCATGCTCGAAAAACTTCCAATATGGCTGAATTACAACAATTCTGCAAGGATGAGTGGCCAAAATTCCTCCACAACGCTGTACAAGACTCATTGCAAGTTATCGCAAACGCTTGGTTGCAGTTGTTGCTGCTAAGGGTGGCCCAACCAGTTATTAGGTTTAGGGGGCAATCACTTTTTCACACAGGGCCATGTAGGTTTGGATTTTTTTCTCCCTTAATAATAAACACCTACATTTTAAAAACTGCATTTTGTGTTTACTTGTGTTGTCTTTGACTAATATTTAAATTGGTTTGATGTTCCGAAACACTTAAGTGTGACAAACATGCAAAAAAATAGGAAATCACTTTTTCACACCAATGTACATGCACCTCACATGTATTTTACTCCCAAGCTGCACTGGAATTTATTTTAAACCTTATAATTCATACATTCATACTTCTTATTGAAGGAATAATGCTACATCTGATCCATTTTTTTTGGTGCGAATAAATCATTATCTGTGTGAATAGACCTTTCCTCCTACAGTTCCTAATAATATCTCTGTTTAATAGTAATTACTCAAGTTCTTGTGTCAAAGAGTTGTACAGGTTCTGGATGCTGCCAGCTTTAGTTCATGGGGCTTAGAAATCAAGAGCTGGATAATTTTTTTATTCTTAACACACAACCAAAAACAATCCGAAATACTTCTGCTGTTTCTTAAAACTTTCTTCCTTTTAAAGTGTTTCTTTGAGGATCCTTTGGGTTTTCAGACAGTTAACTTAGTTTCCTTGCTGTTACTCATATCTCTCTATAATTTCTATAAGGTTCTTCAATGTTTCTATTATTTTGTATCACACCGTCTGTGTTCTTTCTGAAGGTCTCGCTCAGTCGGGTTCCTGGGGCTGCTTTGATGAATTCAACCGCATCGAGCTGCCCGTACTGTCAGTGGCGGCTCAGCAGATCTCCATCATCCTCACCTGCAAGAAGGAGCGGCGCAAGAGCTTCATCTTCACCGATGGAGACTCTGTGGAGATGAATCCAGAGTTCGGCCTCTTCCTGACCATGGTGAGATCATGTCCTCCTGACGAAGAGCCTGGTATTCTCATTAGCATGAGAAGGTTACAGCCCAAAAACAGAGTCTTACTAACACCCTGTTATGGAGTAAATAACTGTTTATTATTGTTATTGAGACTGAGGTGTGCCTCAATGTTTGGGTCTAGACGAAATTTGTCTGAGTTTTAAAGGTTGTAAATAACATAGTGATGTTTTATTAGTGCCTCAGGTAGCAGGCTGGTCCATGTTTATTTTGGTAAACATCAGTGTTGTAAACCTGACAGCTACAGTGGGGCTTGAAAGTTTGTGAACTCTTTAGAATTTGCTATATTTCTGCATAAATATGACCTAAAACATCATCAGATGTTCACACAAGTCCTAAAAGTAGATAAAGAGAACCCAGTTACACAAATGAGACAAATATATTATACTTGGTCATTTATTTATTGAGGAAAATGATCCAATATTACATAGTAGTGAGTGGCAAAAGTATGTGAGCCTCTAGGATTAGCAGTTAATTTAAAGGTGGAATTAGAGTCAGGTGTTTTCAGTCAATGGGATGACAATCAGGTGTGAGGGGGCACCCTGTTTTATTTAAAGAACAGGGATCTATCAAAGTCTGCTCTTCACAGCACATGTTTGTGGAAGTGTATCATGGTAAGAACAAAGGAAATTTTGTTGGACCTCAGAAAAAGAGTTGTTGATGCTCATCAGGCTGGAAAAGGTTACAGAACCATCTCTAAAGAGTTTGGACTCCACCAATCCACAGTCAGACAGATTGTGTACAAATGGAGGAAATTCAAGACCATTGTTACCCTCCCCAGGAGTGGTCGACCAACAAAGATCACTCCAAGAGCAAGGCGTGTAATAGTTGGTGAGGTCACAAAGGACCCCAGGGTAACTTCTAAGGAACTGAAGGCCTCTCTCACATTGGCTAATGATAATGTTCATGAGTCCACCATCAGAAGAACACTGAACAACAATGGTGTGCATGGCAGTGTTACAAGGAGTAAGCCACTGCTTTCCAAAAAGAACATTGCTGCTTCTCTGCAGTTTGCTAAAGATCACATGGATGAGCCAGAAGGCTATTGGAAGAATGTTCTGTGGATGGATGAGACCAAAACAGAACGTTTTGGTTTAAAAGAAAAATGTTATGTTTGGAGAAAGGAAAACACTGCATTCCAGCATAAGAACCTTATCCCATCTGTGAAACATGGTGGTGGTAGTATCATGGTTTGGGCCTGTTTTGCTGCATCTGGGCCAGGACGGCTTGCCATCATTGATGGAACAATGAATTCTGAATGATATCAGAGAATTCTAAAGGAAATCAGGACATCTGTCCATGAACTGAATCTGAAGAGAAGGTGGGTCATGCAGCAAGACACCGACCCTAAGCACACAAGCCGTTTTACCAAAGAATGGTTACAGAAGAGAATAAATTTCATGTTTTGGAATGGCCAAGCCAAAAGTCCTGACCTATAATCCAATGGAAATGTTGTGGAAGGACCTGAAGCGAGCAGCTAATGTGAGGAAACCCCCACCAACATCCCAGAGCTTGAAGCTGTTTCTGTACGGAGGAATGGGCTAAAATTCCTCCAAGCCGGTGTGTGCAGGGACTGATCAACAGCTACAGGAAAACGTTTTAGCTGCAGTTATTGCTGCTCACTAATATGTATATTTTGTTTAACTGGGTTCTCTTTTTATTTTTTTTTTAGCACTTGTGTGAAAATTGATGATGTTTTAAGTCATATTTATGCAGAGAAATATAGAAAAATTCTAAAAATTCTAAAGAAAGCTCACAAACTTTCAAGCACCCTGTACATGTGTCAGAGATACCGCTGAAAACACGAGACTGTAGGTGGAACGCTACCATCTGCACAGCATCCCTAATGCCACCATATTTGTAATTTATGAAAATTCACAATAATTATGGAAAATAGAGTAAGCTACTGTTAGTGCCCTGTGTAGGCTAAAGCCGTAACACTTCCGAGGATGGTCTGATGGGCCTGATACTTTTGTTTGACAGAAGCCAAAAATGTATTGATAGACCTTAGCAAATAGATTATGAACAATAGAGAAGATCAGCCTGATGAACCATAGACTCAACAAGTGAATGTGAACCAGTTTATAAATCTTTAAATCTCTAAATCTTTCTCATTCCTTCACCGTGTTCAGAACCCTGGTTACGCTGGTCGTCAGGAACTCCCAGAGAACCTAAAGATCAACTTCCGCTCTGTAGCCATGATGGTTCCTGACCGGCAGATCATAATCCGGGTGAAGCTGGCCAGCTGCGGGTTCATCGACAACATCGAGCTTGCCAGGAAGTTCTTCACACTGTACAAACTGTGTGAGGAGCAGCTCTCCAAACAGGTCCACCGTTCAGATTATTAAAATTAAATGAGTTATTATACAGGGCCACATAAACACGACACACACCACGTGTGGCTGAAAGTATTGGGACACAATCCCACATGTGGCTAAAAGTATAAACACACAGACCCACATGTAACCAGAAGTGTTGGGACACAAACCCACTTGTGACTAAAAGTATTGGGACACAAATCCACTTGTTACCGAAAGTATTGGGACATAAACCCACATGTGGACAGACGTATTGGGACGCAAACCCACATGTGGACGAAAGTATTGGGACACAAACCACTTGTGACTAAAAGTATTGGGACACAAACCCACATGTGGACAAAAGTTATTTGCGGACACAAACCACATGTGGTGACGAAAAGTATTGGGACACCAACCCCACTCGTGAACCAAAACTATTGGGACACAAACCCACATCTGGGCCAAAGTATTTTGGGACACAAACCCACTCGTGACCAAAAGTATTGGGACACAAACCACACTCGTGACCCAAAAGTATTGAGGCATCAACCCACTTGTGACCAAAAGTATTGGACACAATGAAACCACCACGGGGGTGACGAAAAGCGCTATTGGGACACAAATCCCACATGTGAACCAAAAGTATTGGGACCACAAACCACCCTTTGTGACCAAAAGTATTGGGACAACAAACCCACTTGTGACCAAAAAGTATTGGGACACAAACCCCTTTTGTGTGACCAAAAAGTATTGTGGACACAAAACCCACTTGTGACCCCAAAAGTAAATTGGGACACATACCCAACATACTGGCCAAAGTGTATTGAGACACAAATTCTAATTTGTGACTAAAACTATTGGGGACACAAACCCACATGTGGACCCCAAAAAGTATTGGGACACCAAACCCACTTTGTGACCAAAAGTATGTGGGACACAAACCCAAGCTTGTGACCAAAAGTATTGGGACACAAAACCCACATGTGGCCCCCAAAAGTATTGTGGACACAAACCCACTTGTGACCCAAAAGTATTGGACACAAACCCACTGTGTGACCAAAAGTATTGGGACACAAAACCCACTTGATGACCAAAAGTATTGGGCACCAAACCCACATGTGACCAAAATATTGAGACACAAACCCACATGTGGCCAAAAGTATTGAGACACAAATACACTTGTGACCAAAAGTGTTGGGACACAAACCCAAATGTGGCCAAAAGTACTGGGACACCAACTCACATGTGGCCAAAAGTATTGGGACACAAACTCACATGTGACCAAAAGTATTGTGACACAAACCCACATCTGGCCAAAAGTATTGAGACACAAATATACTTGTGACCAAAAGTGTTGGGACACAAACCCACATGTGGCCAAAAGTATTGAGACACAAATACACTTGTGACCAAAAGTGTTGGGACACAAACCCACATATGGCCAAAAGTATTGAGACACAAACCCACATATGGCCAAAAGTATTGAGACTCAAATACACATGTGGCCAAAAGTGTTGGGACACAAACCCACATGTGGCCAAAAGTACTGGGACACAAACCCTAATGTGGCCAAAAGTATTGGGACACAAATCTGCCTTGGCACATTTCTGCGCTGTTGTAGGAACTTCATGAACTGCAGATCCAGTTGAATTATATAATCTCATGGTGGTCTTTGGAATATAACAGGTTCACTATGACTTTGGTCTGAGGAACATCCTGTCTGTCCTGCGCACTCTGGGCGCTGCCAAGCGTGCCAACCCAAACGATACAGAGTCCACCATCGTCATGAGGGTCCTGAGAGACATGAATTTGTCCAAACTGGTAAGAACATCGGTTTGTAGGATATTTGTCCACTCGGTCCATCTTAGGCTTCGTATTGTATCTCAGTCGTCCTTCTTTGTCTGATCGCTACAAGATTGATGAAGACGAGCCGCTGTTTCTGAGCCTGATTGAAGATCTCTTCCCTGGAATCCAACTGGACAAAGCTGGATATCCTGATCTGGAGGCAGCCATAGACAAACAGGTGGGGGATCATAACGTTAAAGAAATAAACCCAATTACACAAAACAGTACAGTTGTTGGCGCTAATCGGGCTGGTCTGAGTATGTCAGAAACTGCTGATCTAGTGGGATTTTCACACACAGCACCATCTCTAGGGTTTACAGAGAATGGACAAAGAAAGAGAACATAAACAAAGTGACCCATGTCTAACCATAGGTAACATTTGTATCAGACTTACATTTTTGACCAATTGTGGCAGCCAGATTCTGCTTAATCATTGCTGTCATTCCACAGTGGTATGTGGGCGGATACTAATTGAAGTTTTGACTCAGAAATGAGTGAACAAACCTTAAGGCAGTAATATATGTTCAGCCAGGAGGAATGACTTTATTTGTAGTCTTGTGCAAACATTTGGGAACAAAGCTGGAAAGGAAATACTATAAACAAACTACAATCTACAGTTAGCAAGGGAAAAACAAAAGATGAGGAACAATGCATAAAACAAGAACAGGAGCAGACAAAAACAATACAAGAGAAACAGGGTGACAGCGGAACATAAAAAGGAACAAGGACAGCCAACGAACTCTGTGTGTACAGGTCACTGAAGCGGGGCTCATTAACCACCCTCCCTGGAGGCTGAAGGTGATCCAGCTGTTTGAGACGCAGCTCGTCCGACACGGCATGATGGCGCTGGGTCCGAGTGGAGCGGGAAAAACCACCTGCATCCACACGCTTATGAAGGCCATGACGGGTAAACAAGAGCACAGGGAAGCCAGAGCACTGTTAGTGTTTACAATGTTTGTTGCAATATATATGTGTGTGTGTGTGTGTGTTTAGATTGTGGTCAGCCACACCGTGAGATGAGAATGAATCCTAAAGCCATTACAGCTGCGCAGATGTTCGGCAGACTCGACGTAGCAACAAACGATTGGACTGATGGCATTTTCTCCACTCTATGGAGAAAGACGCTCAGAGCCAAGAAAGGTAAGAGCCAAGAAAGGTGCATTGTCTTGTTGAAAAATGCATGGACGTCCCTGATAGAGATGTCGTCTTGAAGGCGGCTTATGTTCCTCTAAAATCTCAGTCTGGATGGTCCTTTATGTCTTTGGTCCGGAGCACATGGCGTTCATTTCTTCCAAAAAAGATCTGTTATACTGATGGGTCTGAGCACAGGCCCCATCTCCACTGTATGATGGTCCATCCCAGATGCCTCCGAGCCCAGAGAAGTCGATGCCCCTTCTGGACATGGTTATAACATAAGGCTTCTTTTTTTTTAGCACAGTAACGTTTTAAGTGGCATGTGTGAATGTAACTGTACTATAGAGCTTGATAAAGGTTTGATTAAGGAATCCCTTGTCCATGTGGTTCTATCAGCTTGGTTTTTAAATATTTCAATCATTTTCACATACATTTGTTGATAAACTGGAGATCCTCTGCCCATCTTTACTCCTCAAAGCCTTTCCTGGATGCTGCTTTTGTACCAGACAATATTATAATCACCTGCTGACATGACCTGTTTGAAATCACATCAGTATTTAGGTTTTTTTACCTCATTTCCAGCCATAAATGACCCCCGTCCCAACTATTTTTGGAATGTGTTGCATGCCTGAAATGCAGGAATGGATGGATTTTTGCATTTGCACATTTTTCTGATTTGGAGTTGTACAATCATATGACAAGTCATCTCATGAGACAGGGGTCTTCAAATAACATAGTAGTAGTAATCAAATCACTTCTATTACACAACATTAAACAACAACACTAGCAGGAACGATCTGAGAAACATTACATAAAAATCAATATCCATTAAAGTACAGCACATTGTCCAAGGTGCAAACATGAAAAGCATAATGGAAACTCTGAAGGACGTCTCATAGGCTGGTGAACGATTTTGTTAATGGCTCCTGATAATGAAGCGACACTGTGTGAAGACCGGTTTTGTATTTCTTGGTGCTTGGTTGCAGGTGAACACATCTGGATTGTGCTAGATGGTCCAGTCGATGCTATTTGGATTGAGAATCTGAATTCGGTGCTGGACGATAACCGGACGCTAACGCTGGCTAACGGCGATCGCATCCCCATGGCGCCCAACTGCAAGATCGTGTTCGAGCCGCACAACATCGACAACGCCTCCCCCGCCACGGTGTCGCGGAACGGCATGGTGTTCATGAGCTCGTCTGTGCTTGGATGGAGCCCCATCCTAGAGGTGATGAGAAACCTTTAATATGAGGATGGATTGGTGGAAGGGAAGGAAGGATGGATGGATTATATAGCTTATAAAATATATCAATAGGAAAAGAACAACAATGAAAGGATGCATTGCATATGCTATAGTACACAGTAACACATTGCAATTATAGCATAGAATATGTGTGTGTGTGTGTGTGTGTGTGTGTGTGTGTGTGTGTGTGTGTGTGCAGGGCTGGTTGAGGAAGCGCTCTCCGCAAGAGGCCGAGGTTCTGCGTGAGCTGTTTTCGGGTTCGTTCCCGGAGCTTTATCGCTACAGTGTGCAAAATCTGGATTATAAGATGGAAATGCTGGAGGCTTTCATCATCATGCAGTGCATCAACATGCTGCAGGGCCTCCTACAGGTACCCAGTGTATCACCCACACCCGCACAAACACCCCAAATACCACCCCGAATATCACCCCAAATACCACCCCGAGTATTAAAGATATAAAATGAGATCTCGACCTGAATGCTCTAGCGCTTTACTGAGTGTTCATCGCGTCTGTCTCATTACCTAATGAGTGCCCTTCCTGCCTACTTCCTATGTGAGGCGCTGTCTTTGTAAAGCTTCCTAACAGACAATGGAACCCTAAGACTGGCTAATGTGACAGAATACTGAGTTACTGATCACTGATTGTTTGCACAAACACTAGCAAGGTTTCACCGGTCTGGATTGTAGTGTTTGCCATTTAACACCATTTGAATCTTTCCTTAAGGCTCTTTTTGGAGCAGCAGAGTGACACAGAGCAACAGATCAGATGCAGACAGAAGTATTATGAGGACTGTATGAGATCTGTGCTTTAACACATTTAGCTGGAACTGGACATCAATTTATTGATTAAAATATGAATGTAGTCTTGCAATTAAATGGTATTTATAGCTACACAATACAAATTATTATATATTGTTTTATGTTTTAAAATGTTTTGCTTTGCTATTTTCAGTAAGATAAGAATTGTCTTGCTTGAAAAGCAATAGAAAAATACATTTAGGCGATGTCATGGTGAAAAAAGTGGCAAAATGAACAATGAAAACAAATGTTGTGTGTGTGTGTGTGTGTGTGTGTGTGTGTGTGTGTAGGATTTGGGCAGTGAGGTGACTCGGGATCATATGGAGCGTTTGTACATCTTCTCCCTGATGTGGAGCGTCGGTGCTCTGCTCGAGCTGGACGATCGCAGGAAGATGGAGATCTGGCTACGTCACCATGACAACATCCATCTGGATCTACCATCTGTACCGTCCAACAGCGAGGATACCATGTTCGACTACTACGTCACCACCAGCGGTCCGACACACACACACACACACACACACACACACACACACACACACACCAGAATAAACTGAACCTGAAACTCAAAATTATAACATAAATACAATTATCACAACACATTATCACAACAACTCAAATTCTGACAATGACATAAACACACCCTCACACTAACAAGCACACACTCACAGCAGCATAAACACAAACACACACACACACACACACACGTTGTGCAAATGTTAATGCAGACATTTCCAAACGCATACTGGAAAATATAAAAATGAATTGTACAATTTTGGCCCTTCTCAGGCGTCTGCTAGTGTTGTGTGTAAGGTCTGCTGACCTCATTCCTGACGCTCTCACTAACATGTTCACATGCTCTAATACCCCCGCGGTTATTCCTTTTCCTCTCGTGACGTTAGCTGGTGATTTTGTCTGCAGGTCAGTGGGTGCACTGGAACACCCGTGTGGAGGAGTACATCTACCCCCCAGACTCTACCCCAGATTATGGATCCATCCTGGTGCCCAATGTGGACAACGTGCGCACTGATTTCCTCATCCAGACCATGGCCAAGCAGGGAAAGGTGAGAACCCGAACCCGAGGAACCCGAAACCTCAGGCATGGAGGGTTTCCTTCATTAATGGATTTCTATTACAGAAATGATTTAGTTCAGATACATAGTATAGAACAATGTAATAAAGAAATAGTTTCCAGCTTTGTGCAGAGATTTGTGCACCACTGAGCAAAAATAACTTTTTGTTGATATTCTAAATACAAAGTTACACAGCAGAGGACAACCTTAAATACAGATGAAGCATTACTGTACACTTTAGAACATAGTCAAAGATAGTTATGATAATAATAACAATAATATTACTTACAAACGCCTAACAATCACCATAATGAAAGATTACACTGATTTTGAATGTAATGAGTGGTATCTTTATTTGAAACTCACTTTAGATTCTGTCATTTAGTTTCGGTTTTTATACTTTTTATTTCCCTCTGCAGATTGTAAGGACTACAGGTTTGATGTATGAGTATAGAAATATTTAAATTTGTTTGTTACGGAGGTTGTGCAACACATTTTCATTTAGAAAGTCAACCAAATATGTCCTTGATACTCTACTTTTAGCATAACTCGTGTTGTTTTCCAGGCTGTGCTCCTGATTGGTGAACAGGGAACCGCCAAGACAGTCATCATCAAACGCTTCCTGTCCAAATATGACCCCGAATCTCATGTTACCAAGAGTCTCAACTTCTCCTCAGCAACCACACCGCTCATGTTCCAGGTTCATCATCATCATCATGATAATATAATTACAACAGCAACAAAAATATATATTATACAAAGTTACAATAATAACACTACTACTACTAATAATAATAGTACAGACAATAATGACAATTACAATAGGATTAATGATAATAACAGTAACAATGATATTACTTATAATAGTAATAATGTTAGCAGTCACAATAACAGCAACAATAATAATAATAATTGACAACAATAATAAATACAGTAGGATTCAAAATAATAATTACAATAACTGCTATTAATTATAGTAATAATATAAGTAATAAAAGTAATGTAGACAGTCACAATAACAACAACATCAACAGCTAATAATAATAATAATAACAATCGTAACAATAATATTTACAGTAGAAGTAATACTAATATTAATAATGATAACAATGATATTAATTATAATAGAAATAATATAAGCAGTCACAACATTAATAATAATTACAGTGGGACAAAAAGTATTTGGTCAGCCACTGACTGTACAAGTTCTCCTACTTAGAAAATGAGAGAGGTCTGTAATTTTCATCATAGCTACACTTCAACTATGAGAGACAAAATGAGAAGAAAAAAAATCCAGGAAATCACATTGTAGGATTTTTAAAGAATTTAATTGTAAATTATGGTGGAAAATAAGTATTTGGTCAATAAATTTGGTTCAACTCAATGCTTTGTAACATAACCTTTGTTGGCAATGACAGAGGTAACTAGGAGAACTTGCACAATCAGTGGCTGACTAAATACTTTTTTGCCCCACTGTATATTAAAGCAAATTAAAAACTGTCTATCTATTTATCTATCTATCCAAAAAAACAAATCATCTCTGATCACTTGGATATGTAGTAAAATCCTAATTTGATTTGAATTTGATAAAATCCTGATCAAAAGTATTGGTCTTTTAGCTCAGCTGTTATTCTTTTATTATTATTTATGTATGTGTGTATTTATTGTAATATATTGTTAGATGTGTTATGAGCTATTCATGTTTGTGTCCAGCGTTCTGTAGAAAGCTACCTGGACAAGCGAATGGGCACCACGTACGGTCCACCGGCAGGCAAGAAAATGTCCATCTTCATCGATGACATCAACATGCCCATCATCAATGAATGGGGAGATCAGGTACATCACAATGTAACTAATGTTAAAGCAACCGTGTGTCAGATGTGTCCTCCAGCTACCGTTTGAACATCGATAAGTATGACCCCAGTTCCAAACCAATGGGGGCGAGAGTTGAAATCAAATAAACATATTATAAATACATTAAGGAACTATTGTGGTTCTCACTGTTTTCCTCTTTGGTATGTCCCGTGGTGACTTATTTGCATTAAGAATGTTTGTAAAAAAATAACAAAAACCAGAAGAAAGTTTAGAGAAGATTGTAGCTGAGCTCAGCACTGAGATGATACTGGTGCTCCTATGTAAATGAATTTGCAGCGAGACATTGGATCTGGGATGATCAGTCTCCCTCTGCAACATTCCAGCAGCCAAACATCCAAACAGCACCTGTACCTGTATCTGCCCCTGCTGTGCCCCTGAACTAGGTCCTTAGGCTTCATCTGCTCAGCTCAGTTTTAGGTCTCTCTGGGTAAGAGCTTAAATGTTCCTGTTTTTGTTTGGCCTTTCCCTAAAGGTAACGAACGAGATCGTACGTCAGATGATGGAGCAGAAAGGCTTCTATAACCTGGAGAAACCGGGCGAGTTCACCAACGTGGTGGATATCCAGTTCTTGGCGGCCATGATCCACCCCGGGGGAGGACGCAATGACATCCCCCAGAGGATCAAGAGGCAGTTCTCCATCTTCAACTGCACCCTGCCCTCCAACGCCTCCATCGATAAGATCTTCGGTAAGTGCTAATGAGGATATTCAGTGTTTATTTTATTGTATAATACTCGCTGTGTGGGAGCACAGGTTTGTGCCGTGTAACGTCCACCCAATCTGTCTGCTAACTGAATACATGTAAATGATAGAATGTAGTTACTAATTAGGGTTATTGCGTTGTTTGTATATGATATATCTCTGCATAAAGCTTGTCGTTGTCATAAAACTTGGCAATGTGTCAGCCGACTGATACTATTTTTTGTGTGAAATAGCCGTGCTGTTATCACAAATATTTATCACGGTTCTTAACCAATCAGATTGTGAGGTCAGAACTAACTTTTGTATAATAGGAAATGATAATTTGTCTTATATACCTCTACTTCACGTCTGAGCGACAGAACTCTAGTACAAGTGACACCTGCTGACAGAAACAGGATCGCGCTTTTGAAAAGCATAAAAACAATGGTGTCGTTCTACCCTCTTTCATTTCAGTGAGTGTTTTTATTATTTTATGTATAAAAGTTACAAAGATGAGAATGATTTGGCATTACTGTACCAAATGCTTCCATAATTAAGCAATAATACACAAGAGGTTGAGCTTTAACGTGAGATATCTCACGTTAAAGCTCAACCTCGAGTGTATTATTGGGATTATACCACAGTTCCATTATAGCCTTTTTTGTTTGATTTTAAGATAAAGA
The DNA here is from genome assembly GCA_025084515.1 of Ancistrus triradiatus. Lineage (NCBI taxonomy): Eukaryota > Metazoa > Chordata > Actinopteri > Siluriformes > Loricariidae > Ancistrus > Ancistrus triradiatus. The sequence continues at coordinate 35,572 of JAJAGP010003066.1, forward strand.
GGACAGAACAAACTATTTGTTTATCAGCCTTTATCAGCCTGAGGTAAAATCGTTGCATTCTATCATTCCCCCGTGGCTAAGCCCTTCAGCCATTAAAGTGGAGGAACAGAATGACCAATAACTTTATTATACAGACAATAAACACAAATATATCGACTGGTAAGTTTTAATTTATTAAAGAGAAAGTTTATTTCCATTCAGCAAATAAAATGGGTGGGGTTTATAAGGCAGGCTGTTACTGAGATCCACTGTTCTACCGACTGAAGCAGATCGGAGTGAGATCACGGTGTTCTAACCAAAGCTCGGACCCCGTTTGATTAGTATTAGAACTGTATGATGAGACTCTTAATGTGAACTCTGATCAGTCAGAAATGTAAGGCAGAGCTACAGAGCTCAGCAGCTTCGCGGGTTAGAGCTGGACTTACAGATAACACAAACCTTGTAGAGGAACGAAGCTCCGATTCAGCGCAGATGGGGTTTATGAAAAAGCCGAAGTTTAACTCCAGCAAACGACGTCTTTGTGAGGGATGAAGTGATTCCGCATTTTGTGATGGACTAAAAACTGATCTTCAGTTCGTTGCTTTCAGTCGAGTTGTGGATCCATTAAGAGACGGACTTGATTTAAAGGAATGGACTTTGTTTGAATCCATTTTCATGAATTTAAAATAATTTTAAAAAACAATAGATTTTAGAAAACTAATAAAGCTTTCATCGGCAGTGTTTTTATTTGTGTCTTTATAACTTGGCGCTGTTAGGGCGGGCATCCATTGCTAGGTTACATGTGTATGCCGCGCGAGTAATACTTATAGAACCGCGGTCAGAGTGCAATAATGGAACTGCTGAGCATCTCTCAGCCAATCAGATTGCGGGGTCAGAACTAACTGTGGTTTGATGTGTTTTAATTAATATGTAAATATGGTAATGTCCGGTGAATGTCCATTTTGGACAATGCCCTGTTTCACAGAACGTAATGTGGACGGTGCCTACCTGTACTCGGAGGAATCCCATGCAGACACGGTGACAACACATAGGCAGGGGCCCAGCTGGAACTACAATTTGGGTCTGTGGAGCTGTTAGGCAAGAGTTCGAACCACTGTAGCACCATGCCGCCCAATAATAATAATAATAATAATATCATCATCATCATCATTAATATAACAATAACATAAGCATTTATAGGTATTTCAAGTGTCATTTGAGGATGTTCTTTTTTGAGGATGTACAAAATAATTATTCAAAACTTACTCAAAAAGCAAAACCAGGACCACTTGAGCCTAAACTATAATAGTCTAGTCTTATTTTTTAATTGCTTTCTTTCATACTATTGTGATAATGTTCTCAGCATTGAACAGGCATCTCAGACCACATTTGTGTTTGCTCTCACGCGCTGTTCCATTAAGAAGATGCAGAGTTGTAATTACATATCGATTTGGTTCCATAAGCTCATTGTTCTACGTGTTTATTCTCCAGCTCTAAACCGAGTCATTATATCGAATGTTGTCTTCTTCTCGTTGCTCATAAAAGCCTTTTTCAGTCACGATCCCACTCTGGTTATATCATGTCCCATTCAGTGATTCATAAATGCGTTCAGACAGTGTCATTCTAGCTGTCAAAGTGTTGTGCTGGGCCGTGAGGTAACCGTGTTTCAAGTGGGCTTAAGAGACCAGACAAAGAAACTCAAACCCAACCAGACTTCTAACCATAACAAGCTCAGAACATGAAAAGAAAACTTTCCAGAAGCAAACGTTTTGCTCTATAAATGAAATACAAAGCAGATTTGAAAAACAAATCGACATGGAAACAGCACAGGCAAACACAGCAACAGAGGTAGAAGGTGGTTCTAGAACATGCATTAACCAATCAGGAGCTGAGGAACAGTCGTGGTCTGAGAAACTGCCACTTTTGGCCCTTGAGCAAAAGCCTTGGTCCTTAATTGGTTGAATTGTAAATTGTAAGGTTGTATTAGTTGCAAGTCTCTCTGGATGACAGCATCATGCTGAATGTGTCATGGAAATGTTCATTTTCTAAATGAAAAACCTTAAAACAAATTACATATGGCATTTTTTGCACATTATAAACAATACTGGTGCTCTCTGAGGAGTTTAGATATATTGCATCATAGCCCAGCCTTCCGTAAACATGCTTACCTCTTAACGCAGATGCGCCCCCTTTGGCGACCGTATACGGTCAAAAACGTTAAATTGTTTAATAACTTCAAATACTCTTAATACATATAATAAATATACTAATACAAATATTTAATACTATTATGACTACCTGCATACCAATTTTCAACCGTCTACATGCAGCCATTCGCCAGAAATCACATACGGAACACAACTGTCCGCCATGTTGTTTGCGCACAACAACCAACTTTTTTCCATTTTAAAACATACTTAGGATGTAAAATAACTTTTTACTTTATCATAGAAAATTCACTTACCGTCTAAACAAGTCCATGAAACCGTTACATTGCCGATAAAACGTCAGTAAACGCTTTTTTTTGCATGTTGTGTGGGTGCGTAAAAAAAATCCATTCGCTCCAACCATTGCTCTCCTCTGGACGTTTTCCAGTCCTCAAAACACATTTTCCCTTGAACGAGCTGCTTTATGTTCCCTCGACCCTCGTCTTGCTCCCTACATAGGTCATTAGTTATTCAAGAGCCTGTAGCGGTATTGGCGCAGTGTTTACCGAATGGACCCACTTCCTCACCAGCTGGACTAATGGCTAGACATATATGGCAAATCTCTGGGTCGTGTGAGCGCTGAGTGACAGAGCTGTGTTCCAATGGAGAGCTAAGAGCCTACGGCCTCATAAAGAGGAACCAGCATAGCACGCTCAGGCCCTCAGAGGCGGAGGGGGAGGGGAGCCAATCTCTGTTATCTGCTCTGGTGAAGCGCACACAGGCCCTGTTCAGCTTGATTTCTTTAGTTACAAACCAAATAACACTGAATTGTGACTAATATTTGTTTGTTCTGTTACAGAAGACATAAAGAAACTTGCAACTACCTGATTTTTAGTGACAGGCTTCTTTTTATTTGCATTTTTAGAGCTTGTATCAAATTTTGAGACGGATGGTCACACTTGATAAAAACCTGTATAACTCTTGACAGCTTTGTTGTATCTATTACCAGCATCCACACACACATTATAAACTCAAAAAATCAAAGGCGTTTTTTGATTTTCTTGTGTTTCAGCTTCCCAAATGTAACCTAAATTATGAAAATAGAAGCCTGGAGGTGAATAGATATGTTGGCCCAAGTGTTTACTTCAATTTAAGCCCTGAATGATCATTGTTCTATATGTAAAACTAAAATAAACAGTCTTTAAATGTAATAATGCAAAATCGCATCTGCGGCAAGGAGTTTTAAAACACTGACATTGAACTACAATTGGCAAAATCATGAACACAAAGTTTATTTCGTAGTACAGTTTTGAAGGTCTCATGTAATTTATTGAATAATGTATTTGAATGGTTAGTCCATTGGTGGACTGAAGGCACTGCTGGTCTGTTCAGTCAGCTGGCTGCTGCCCAGATGCCCTTCATCTGCGGGAGATATCGTACTGTGTATTGCTTTCGAAAAATCAAAATTAGGGTTAGGGGTTAGGGTTAGGGTTGGGGTTAGGGTTAGGTTTAGGGGTTAGGGTTAGAGTTTAGGGTTAAAAAATGTTTATTTGGATTTTGATTAATGGTTGAATAATGATCTCAATTCCAAAAAACTAGAAGTTTCTGACTATTTTTTGATATGTCAGGCTTTACAGGGTTAGGGTTGGGGTTAGGTTTAGGGGTTAGGTGTTAGGGTTAGGGGTTAGGGTTGATGTTTAGGGTTAGGGTTATGGTTACAGTTAGGAGAGAGTTAGATGGTTAGGGGTTAGCATTAGGGTTAGGGTTTAGGTTAAGGGTTAGGGGATAGGGTTAGGGTTAAGTTTAGTGTTAGGGTTAGGGTTTAGGGTTACAGTTAGGGTCAGGAGAATTAGCGTTAGGGTTAGGTGATGGTTAGGTTAGGGTTAGGTTTAGGGTTACGGGTTAGGCTTAGGCTTACGTTAAGAGCCGGACGTTTGATTTAAAGGACTGACTTCGTTTAGCTTTTCCAGAGCTTCCAAATCCTAAAGGTGATAAACCTTTGGCTCAGGTTGGTCATTAATAGCTTAATCTTTGTTTTCAAAACCAATAGATTTTATAAACTGATTATAGCTTTCATTTCAGCAGTGTTTTATTTGTGTCATTATAATTTGGCTGATTTTGAGGACGGGCATCGTTGCTAGGTTACGTGTGTATGCCGCGGAGTAATACTTATAGAGTGCCGGTCAGAGTGCCATTATCGTCAATAAAGTCACAGGAAAATCCTCTCTCAGCCAATCAGTTTGCGGGTTGGAACTCTCTGTGGTATAATTGGCAATAATATATGTTAAAAAAACACTAGAAAGTTGTTATGATGGATGTCATACCAAGAACGCACATGGTATCTCCACCCCTACATATTCACTACGGGTCTTTAATCGTCTGTGTTTGCTCCATCCATCTACAACAGGCGTGATCGGTACCGGCCATTTCTGCTTCGGCCGTGGTTTCTCCCAGGCGGTACGGGAGTCTGTTACCCATCTCGTACCCCTGACACGCCGACTCTGGCAGATCACCAAGCAGAAGATGCTCCCGACCCCAGCCAACTTCCACTACATCTTCAACCTGCGTGATCTGTCACGGATCTGGCAGGGCATGCTGAACGTCAGCGCTGATGTGGTCCACTCGCCTGAGGTATGCCCTCCAAAAAGGACCAGGGAGATTATTCAAAGGAAATACAAGTCCTCTTGCTGACCCTGATCTCCTCCAGGTCCTGCTGCGTCTGTGGAAGCACGAGTGTAAGCGCGTTATAGCCGATCGCTTCACGAGCCCTGAAGACGTGGAGTGGTTTGACCAGACGTTAGCCGATCTGGCACAGAAAGAGCTGGGTGATGCTGTCAAAGCCATAGTGCAGCCTGGGGAGGACTCTTATTTTGTGGACTTCCTCAGAGATGCTCCCGAGGCTACAGGTACCATAATGATCCAGGGCTAAATGCTGAACTTGTTCCTTTGGGGTACTTTTTGCCTCTATGCTGATGCTTGAAAGTTTGTGAACCCTTTAGGATTTTTTTTTTTTTTATATTTTTGCAGAAATATGGCTAAACAATCATCAATTTTTTCACAGGTCTAAAAATATGACCCAATAAAAAAAAAAAAAATAAATGGGACAAAAATATTATTCTATTATAATTATATATTGAGGAAAATTATGATGTGTAAGCCACTATTATTATTTATATATATAGATATATATATATATATATATAGATTATATATATATATATATATATTATATTATATATACATACACAATGCCTGGGCAAAAAAGACAATTAACAAATAACAAAGACAAGAGTGCAGACACAGACTCTGCATTTGTAGCATAAGTAAATGTTTTTTTAAGTTCAGCAATTTGGTGTCTCATTTATTATTATTAGTTTTATCTGTCGGCCATTGAAAAACCCGTATCGGTCAACCACTAATAAAGATATAATGCTTTCAATCAATGAACTCAATCAGATGTGAGTGGACACATTGCTGAATTCAAAGAACCGGGATCTGTCAGTCTGATCCTCACAACACGTTTGAGGAAGTGTGTCATGGCACAAACACAGGATTTCTGAGAAGTGTTATTGATGCTTTTCAGGTTACATAATTATCTCTGAAGGGTTTGGACACCACTACTTGTATACAAATTGAGGAATATCTAGTCCAGTGTTACTATTCCCAGGAGTGGTCGACTAACAAAGATCACTCCAAAGCAAGGCGTCTAATAGTACACAAGGTCACAAAGGAACCCAGGGTAACTTCTGGGCAACTTAAGGTATCTCTCATATTGGCTAAATGTCCATGAGTTAGCCGCCAGGAGAACACTGAACAACCTTATTTTGCATGATATATACACTGGTGCTTGAAAGTTTGTAAACCCTTTAGAATTTTCTACATTTCTGCATATATATGAACTATAACATCATCAGATTTTCACACAAGTCCTAAAAGTAGATAAAGAGAATCCAGTTAAAAAAATAAGACAAAAATATTATACTTGGTCATTTATTTATTGAGGAAAATGATCCAATATTACATATTAGTGAGTGGCAAAAGTATGACAATCAATGGGATGACAATCAGGTGTTTTATTTAAAGAACAGGGATCTATCAAAGTCTGCTCTTCACAACACATGTTCGTGGAAGTGTATCAGGCACAACAGGTTGTTGATTGCTCATCAGGACTGAAAAGGTAAAAAACAATCTTTAAAGGTTTGGACCCACAATCCACGGTCAGACAGATTGTGTAAAAATGCGAGGAAATTTCAAGGGACCATTGCTACCTTCCAGGAGTGGTAGGACCCAACAAAGATCACTCCAAGAGCAGGCGTGTAATAGTGGTGAGGTCAAAAAGGACCCCAGGGTAACTTCTAAGCAACTGAAGGCCCTCTCTCAATTGGCTAATGTTATGTTCATGAGTCCACATCAGAAGAACAATGAACAACAATGGGTGCATGGCAGGGCTGCAAGGAGAAAGCCAATGCTCTCCAAAAGAACATTGTTGCTCGTCTGCAGTTTTGCTAAGATCACAGATGAGCCAGAAGGCTATTGGAAGAATGTTTTGTGGATGGATGAGCCAAAATAGAAACTTTTTGGTTTAAAAAGAAAAAGCGTTATGTTGGAGAAAGGAAAAACACTGCATTCCAGCATAAGGGAACCTTATTCCCATCTGTGAAACATGGTGTTGGTAGTATCATGGTTTGGGCTGTTTTGCTGATCTGGGCAGAAGTTGCATCACTGATGGAACAATGGAATTCTGAATTGAAGGAAAAGTCAGGGACATCTGTCCATGAACCTGAAGTCTGAAGAGAAGGTGGGTCATGCAGCAAGACAACGACCTACGCACACAAGCCGTTCTACCAAAGAATGGTTAAGAAGAATAAAGTTTCATGTTTGGAATGGCCAAGTCAAAGTCCGCCCAACCAATGGAAATGTGTGGAAGAGACCTGAAGCGGCAGCTAATGTGAGGGAAAACCCACCCAACATCCAGAGCTGAAGTGTTCTGCCGGAGGAACGGGCTAAATGCCTCCAAGCCGGTGTGCGGCCTGATCAACAGCTCCAGGAAACTTTAGCTGAAAGTTATTGCTGCAGGGGGGGAACACAAGATACTGAAGCAGAGGGTCACATACTTTGCCACTCACTAATATGTAATATTTTATCATTTTCCTCAATAAATAAATGACTAAGTATGGTATTTTTGTCTCATTTGTTTAACTGGGTTCTATTTCGTGTACTTTTGGGATGTTTTAGCTCATATTGATGCAAAAAAATCTATAAAACTCCAAAGGGTTAACAAACGTTCAAACACCACTCTAGAGCAATATTATATTATATTGAACCGAAAATGTAAAGTTAACGATTTGAGACGCTTCCGTACATGGAGTTGCTCATTAGTGTGTGTTCTGGTAATTACTGTTGTTTTTTGTCTTCTGAATGAGACGTCTTGTCTTAGAAATAGCAATGAAATGTTGTATTGCAGCAAACAGGATAAGATAAAAGATGAATATAACATGAACGAGTTATGAAACGTAATCAATGCATTCTGTTGAAGTTTGTATTGTAGGCTCATAGGGCTGTGTAGTGCTTTTACTGTCAAAACTGATTATTTAGGGTTAAAAAATAACTGTTTATAATGGATTGATGATGCCAGTTAACCTCAGTATGACACCCGCATTAATTAAGACCATTATTATGAGCAGGAGAGGAACCAGAGGGCGCCAGCTTTGACATGCCCAAAGTCTACGAGCCTGTGGTGTCCTACAGCAGCCTGTCTGAGAGGTTAGACATGTTCCTGAGCATGTACAACGAGAGCATCCGCGACTGGCATGGACCTGGTGTTTTCACCGATGCATGATCCACCTGTGAAGGTAAACAACATCAGACCAACGTGACCTTCTAAAGCAATAATTAAACAAAAATATTAAGGATGGTGAATTTAAAGAGAAGTTACACAGTTACATTTAACTAAATAAAACTAAATATGTAAGCAAAATAATACAACATCAATGAGGTAGAGCTAAAAAAGAAACAACTAATCTGAATAAAGTTCCTTTGAGGTAAATTAAATAATAACCATTAAGATATATGGAACAAAAAAATCTGAAAGATAAATACAGCTGAGTAATGAAGTATAAAAAGTGTAGAATTTAGAAAAGATGAAGCAAACAGTTTAGAAATGATTCAGTAACGTCCCTGATGAAAAACAAGGATTTAAACCTAAATGATGTACAATTCAATGAAAAAGCATAAAGTGTATTAAAATTGTAAGAAATAATATATAAAATGATGGAACGGCACTGTAGTACCATGCATAATAGCTAAAAGCAGTGTATAAAACCTTCTGCTGTTTGCTGGTTTATAAATAATCAGAATCTGCACCAAAAAAGAGACGGAACGTGACGTGTTTTCTCTCTCAGGTATCTCGGATCATCCGTACCCCTCGTGGGAACGCCCTCCTGGTGGGCGTGGGTGGTTCAGGCAAGCAGAGTCTGACAAGACTGGCTTCGTTCATTGCCGGCTACAGAACGTTCCAGATCACGCTGACGAGGTGAGCACCCCACTCCCCAAACCCCCGAGCGAACCTACTTCATTTCTTCTTTGCTTAAAGGAGGGCGTGTACCAAAGTTATATCCAGTGAATATCAGTACAATTAATGGTAATAAAAGAAATAACAGAGTTTGTATGATAGAAATAATGAAGAAATGCACATTAACAGAAGAATGTATGTTAGTTAATAGGAGGCATTGTGGCCCAGAGCAAGACCTAGGTTTGATCTCAGATGGAGCAACCTGGGTCCTTTCTGTGTGGAGTTTGCATATACAGTGGGGCAAAAAAGTATTTAGTCAGCCACTGATTGTACAAGTTCTCCGACTTAGAAAGATGAGAGAGGTCTGTAATTTTCATCATAGCTCCACTTCAACTATGAGAGACAAAATGAGAAAAAAATCCAGGAAATCACATTGTAGGATTTTTAAAGAATTTAATTGTAAATTATGGTGGAAAATAAGTATTTGGTCAATAACAAACGTTCAACTCAAACCTTTGTTGGCAATGACAGAGGTCAAACATTTCCTGTAAGCCTTCACCAGGTTGGCACACACTGTAGCTGGTATTTTGGCCCATTCCTCCATGCAGATCTCCTCTAGAGCAGTGATGTTTTGGGGCAACACGGACTTTCAACTCCCTCCACACATTTTCTATGGGGTTGAGGTCTGGAGACCAGGACCTCCAGGACCTTGAAATGCTTTTTACGGAGCCACTCCTTCGTTGTCCAAGCGGTGTGTTTGGGATCATTGTCATGCTGGAAGCCCCAGCCACGTTCCATCTTCTACAGTAATACACATTCAAATGAACTCACAAATATGCTAATACGTGTGTGTGAGTGAGTGTGAAGAGATGAAGAGATAACAGATGGTTTGTAGCTTGTTTGATTTAAAACACAGACTGCTCATGATTCTCACACTCACACCATGTCCTCATGTTCCACAAAACACACACACACACACACATACATACACACACACACACACACTGAATTCACTTTTATGTCTACATTCCAAAATTAGTAGAACTTGAGTAGAAAAAGCCTAACCGGGGAGCCTAACAAGTAGCACGGGGCGCAAGGAGGGAACCATCCCTAGCTAGGGTACTGATCCATACCCAGGGTGCACTAGTCTCGTGCTACTCTCATGAGTATGTGGAGTATTAAAAAAAGCCATCATGTATATAATGAAGGCTTAGATCTCAATGGGGTTTACTTCACAATATTACAAAATATATGAAGAATGCATAAAACAGTCGCAGAATGCAAACGGTTTCTTTTGTGCAAACTGCACTCCAGTGTGTTTATCGATGTTCCGAACCCGTCTCTTTTGACTGGATTGTTACTGCTTATATAATGTTGCTCTTTGCTTTTCCTGTCATTCCTGTGTTCTTGAGAAAATGCGATGTTTGAGCCTTGGGCTTCACTGTTTCACTGGAGCTCCTGGTTAACAGCATTGAATCCGGCGACTGCAATCTCACACACTCTTGTTATTCCAAAACCTCTGCTGCTGAGCTAATGGAGTCCGTTGCAGGAGATATCAACAACATTGGCTTGACAAACTTTGCAATATATACAGTTCCAGTCAAAAGTTTGGAGACACCTTGGACACATTCAATGGTTTTTTAAATTGTTTTTTTCTATATTTAATATTAATAATGAAGACATCAGAACTATTAAGGGCCACGTATGTAGTAAACCAAAAAAGTGTTAAATGAACTACAATATGTTTTGTACTTCAGATTTTCTAAAGTAGCTACCTTTTGCTTTGATGGCAGCTTTGCACACTCTTGGCATGCTCTCAATCAGCTTTAAGGGAATTACCTGGAAATGGTTTCAGTGAACAAGTTGGCACTGTCAAGAGTTAATCTGATGACTTTCATGCCTTCTTAATGTGCTTGTGACCATCAGCTTTGTTGTGCAGAGGTCTGGTTGAAACAGAATCTAAAGTGTCAAACTTATTCTGGTTTGTTTAACACTTTTTTGTTTACTACATGATTCCAGATCGATTCCCTCATAGTTTTGATGTCTTCAGTATTAATCTACAGTGTAGAAAACATTAAAAAGTAAGGAAAAACACTGTTCAAACTTTTGACTGGCACTATAGACTTTTGTTCTATGTCAGATTGTTTGAAAACAAAAATCATCCAAACTGCAGACACAGCTCCTTACTTATTTCTTCTCTGGTCTCACTTTCTTTATCCTCCATCTCTGTTTTCTGTTCTTTAGACTACCATAGTGGCGGATCCTCTTCCAGCTGTTTAGACTGTTCTACTATGCTAAGATATGCTATGCTGTATGCTATGTTACATGGCTAGCTAGAGAGCTGTAGCAAATATGAACAAAAATGTACAATACAGTGATACCTCGGTTCTCGTCATTAATTCAATCCAGAAGGCTTGTTGAGAACCGAAAACGATGAGTACCGGGCAAATGTGTCCCATAAGGAATAATGTAAATTGAATGAATCTGTTCCAGACCTCCAGAAAATCCCCCTGTATAAGGCATTATATGCAATAATGGAGCTGTATTGTACAGGAGCTCCCTGATTTATGATGGGGATATGTTCAAATCCACCATAAGCTAAATGTATCATGAACTGAGGAGTTTAACGAGTGTTTGGTAGAGCGGTCTGTACTGTATCATAGCGGAGCCTATAATATGTAATAAGTAAGTTAATGTTTAAATCCCTTACATTAACGTACAGTTGACCAAAATCATGAAAATCACAAAGCTTATTTAGTTATAAAGTGTTGAAAAATCTCATGTCATTTAGTGAGTAATGGATTGAAAGTGAAGGTAAAAGCAAAAACTTACTCTGTTGGTGAACTCGGGGCAGTTTTCCTTTCAGTTGACTTTTTATTTGCACTAAGCATACAGCACAGATGTAAAAATAAAGAAAAACACGATAAACACAGCGGAGATCACTGAGCAAGGGCTATTGTGAACCTGAATCACTGTGTACTGAATCGGGAATCGAGTCATGTGATTCGGCTCGTACAAGGTTGAACAAGTGCGCAAGCAAACAACGAGAACAGAGACAAATTTTTCTAGTCAAAGTGTGTCGAGAATTAGGCGAGTTCCCGGGTGGGCAAGAATCGAGGTACCACTGTGTATATAATAAATAACATATGAATATTTAGAACAGTATAATAAAGCAGAAGTGACAGAATGAATACTGAGTGTGTGTTGAGCGAGCGTTCATTGAGTATGGTGTACGTGCAGGTCGTATAACACTCAGAACCTGATGGACGATCTGAAGGCCCTGTACAGGACGGCAGGGCAGCAGGGTCGAGGCGTTACCTTTATCTTCACCGATAATGAGATTAAAGACGAGGCTTTCCTCGAGTACATGAACAACGTGCTCTCATCTGGAGAGGTAACACACAGACACACATTTATCAAGTGATATATATTTATATCTGATATTTGTGTTAAAGAGCAGTGGATCAGGTGTACCTGATGATAAGTAATATAAAAAACGTTTACTTGTGTGGCACAAAATGAAATATCTCTTTATATGCACGCACACACGTACAGTGGAGATGGCACGTTGTTGTCAGTGCTAATGACGCAGGTGTAGTTGTGAAAATGAGAAAAATCCAGAGATGAAAGGTGTTGGCAGGTCGCTGTTAAATCCCCCAGAGCGCAATCTGTTTATCATCTGGTGTACCGGCTGCGTCAGATGCTTCTCCCTGAACTTGTTATCATTAATCAGGCAATTAAACACTCAAGGAGGGAGAGCAGCCCTCAGTGCCACTTCCACTGCTGAGGAATAGTAATGAAACCCACCGACAGCTTCTAAACCTGTAACATACAGGGCTCCGATTTTACTGGCATTAATCAAACGCAGAAGACATGAGCTTATTGCATGCACGAGTTTATTTCTGTATCTGAAACAATAAGCTGGACATTTTTGATATGTGATAATTAGTCTGATGCGCAACAATACCTTTAAGCAACCACAGGAAAATATAAAACAATTTACTGAAGCAATATCGGCCACGCCCCCTGTACTAGAACTGATAGTTACATAGATGATACCTCCACTGGCACAGAATCTGCTGTGGAGAGAGGCCACGCCCCTTTATTTTGACACTAGCACTGAAGTGTTGGTGAATCTGCTGTAGAGAGAGGCCACACCTCTTTATTTTGAGTGGCAGCTACATTTTATTGGCATTGGCACTGAAATGTTGCTGAAACTGCTGTGTGGACAGTCCCCACCCCTTTATTTTGATTAGCAGCTCATAGGCACCACCTCTTTATTGGCATTGGCACTGAAGTGTGGCTGAATCTGCTGTTGAGAGGCCACATCCATTTATTTTGAGTGGCAGCTACATGGGCGACGCCCTTTTATTGGCATTGGCACTGAAGTGTCACGGAAACTGCTGTCTGTAGAAGCCACACCTCTTTTTGATTGGCAGCTTCATAGGTGATGCCCCTTTATTGGTGCTGGCACTGTAATGTTGCTGAATCTGCTGTGTAGAGGCCACACCCCTTTATTTTGAGTGGCAGATACATAGGCGACGACTCTTTATTGGCATTGGCACTGAAGTGTCGCTGAATCTGTTGTGTAGAGGCCACACCCCTTTATTTTGAGTGGCAGTTACATAGGCGACGCCTCCTCTGGCACTAGCACTGAAGTGTTGTTGAAAATGCTTCGTAGAGAGGCCACACCCCTTTGTTTGTGTGGCAGCTACATAGGTGATGCCCCTTTTATTGCCATTGCACTGAAATGTTGCTGAATCTGATGTTTAGAGGCCACACCCCTTTATTTTGATTGACAGGTACATAGGCGACACCCTTTTATTGGATTTGGCACTAAAGTGTTGCTGAATCTGCTGTGTAGAAGCCACACCTCTTTATTTTGATTGGCAGCTACACAGGTGATGCCCCTTAGTGGCATTGACACTAATGCGTTGCTGTATCTGTTGTGTAGAGGCCACACCCCTTTATTATGAGTGGCAGTTACATAGGCGACACCTCCTCTGGCACTAGCACTGAAGTGTTGGTGAAAATGCTTCGTAGAGAGGCCACACCCGTTTATCTGAGTGGCAGCTACATAGGTGATGCCCCTTTTATTGGCATTGGCACTGAAATGTTGCTGAATCTGCTGTGTAGAGGCCACACCCCTTTATTTTGATTGGCAGGTACATAGACGACGTGCCTTTATTGGCTTTGGCACTGAAGTGTTGCTGAATGTGCTGTGTAGAGAGGCCACACCCCTTTATTTTGAGTGGCAGCTACACAGGCGACAGGTACTTAGGCCACATCCTCTTCACTAGCACTAGAGAGACTACACCACTTTCAGTGAAACTGGCAGCTACATAGGCCACTCCCCCTTCCCTAATACTGACAGGTACAGAGGCCAAGCCTCCTATAGTTTGACCGACGCCTTTACCGCCTCCCTGCAGGTCCCCAGCCTTTTCGCGCGTGACGAGATCGATGAGATCCTCAGTGACCTCATTCCGGTTATGAAGCGCGAGTTTCCGAGGCGACCGCCCACCAACGAGAGCCTGCGTGACTTCTTCATGAGCCGCGTCAGGCAGAACCTGCATGTGGTGCTGTGCTTCTCGCCGGTGGGAGAAAAGTTTCGGAACCGGGCGCTCAAGTTCCCCGCCCTCATCTCAGGCTGCACCATGGACTGGTTCAGCCGCTGGCCCAAAGACGCTCTCATCGCAGGTAAGAGGAAATAGCTTATATTCTTAGATCAAATTGGGGCGGCACAGCTCCAGAAGTCCTCGGTTTGATTACCAGCTCTGACTCCGCCTCTGTGGAGTTTGCATGTTCTCCCCGTGTCTGCTTGGGTGTTCTCTGGGTACTCCACTTTGGTCTTGTACTCCAAAGACATGTATTAGGTCATCTGGCCTCTCTAAAATTGCCCCGGTGTGAGAGTAAGGTAGCATGTGTCCTGTCCACTGCAAAATTAATTCATTTTATCATCTTCCTTTAGAATTTTACCTTATATTAAGAATGTTTGTAAATTACACACCAATAGTCACCGGTCAAGTTATTCCGTTTTTTTTCTCTCTGAACTTAATCATTCTTCACTTTCTTCTGTGGCAAGTTATATGCAGTCACTCAGATTCTCTATTTTATTGTATTTATTATTTTTATTATATATAAATGTTATTATTAGTATTAGTATGTATGTATGTATGTATGTATGTATGTATGTGTGTATATATATATATATATATATATATATATATATATATATATAGTAATCTTTAGTTTTATATTCTCTTTTATTATATTATTTTATTTATTATTTTTTCTTTAGTTGTAGTCTATATTTTTCTGTTTAGCTTTTGTATATTTAAAGTAATATATAAATAATAAGAAGAATAGTAATAATAATAATAATAATAATAATAATAATAATTATTATTATTATTATTATTATAAAGGTATTATTAGTAAGGTATAGTTTTATATTCTCTTTTATTATATTATTTATTATATTTATTATATTATTTTATTTATTATATTTTCTTTAGTTATAGTCTACATTGTTCTGTTTAGCTTTTGTGTGTTTTAAGTAATATATATATATAAAGAAAAAAAAAATAATAATAATAATGATGATAATAATGGTGATAATAATTATTATCACCATTATTATCATCATTATTATCATCATTATTATCATTATTAGAATAATAATAATAATAATAATAATAATAAAGGTATTAATTAGATGACTATATAATGTTTCATTTTTACATATAACATTTAGGCTGCCCAAGGAGGTCGAGTCCATTTTTGAGTCTTGGTCCCCCCCCCCCCCCAAGGACTTTTTCCTTGCCACTGTTACCCTAGTCTTTCTCAGTTGGGGCTGTCTAGACAATGGTCCACTGTAAAAAGCACCATAGAAATCACTTTCACTGGACTTGATATGTGTTTGGATGTTATTCAGCACATACCTGTATCACACCTGTATTTTATTGTGCTGTACAGGAGTTAAGGCTCCTCAAGCTTGCATCCTGTCCACCGTCTGTGTGATGTGAAAAGACAGGAGATGTTTACAGCCACCTGAATCTCACAAACAATTTTCTGAAAGTACAGCCTTGATAGAACAGAGACTCCATCTGCTCTCTTCGTCTTACTCGACGCTCTCTTCATTACGAGCAAACGCTTTTTCATTTGCCGTCAATCTTCTCCCAGCTGTGGACCTTCAGATTTCCACCTGGCCAGTCTGACATCAATTTAATCAAATCTGTTGCAGGACAATTACAACCAGTGAACTCGGGGCAAATTGCTGGAACAACTGAGTCTTTATACCTTAGTCATCTGTTCTTTTATATTGCCTGAAAAGTACTGAATTCTATTTACACTCGACTTTCAAACGAAGAGTGTATCATCAACCTCATACTAGCGTGTATTTTCAGAAGAGGATCAACAAGAATGAAACAATACAGTTCAGAGTTTCTCGGTGGTTCTTGGATTTCTATAAACTAGTTACAGTAAGTATGTTTGTAGTGTAAGGTTCACCTTGTTATTCGGCTAGCTAACCAATTAGACTTTGGAAAAGAGGGCATATGCCCCTAGCAAATCAAACACAGGACTGAATCTGTGGACCCAAGATCCTGGGACATGAGTAACCTGGGAATATATAACTCTAATATCATAGGGCTTTGGGAACATGTTAGTTTGGGGACATTGGGCATTAGTATTTTAGGAGTATGGGAACATAAACTCCTGACAACATTGGGATCTGGTCATTAAAGGTCCCTGGTAAGATAGTTCCAAGTCTGGTAATGCAAGTACATAATAACACAAACCTCTGGCACTATAGGACCCTAGTACTCTTCAGTAAATCAGGCATTGGAATGCGTCTGAGCCCTGGGTTGCCTCTGCTGGGAATATGGAGGTCTGGGAACACAAGACACTGGTAATATTAATTCACTGGGAACAAGGGAATCTGAATGCACAGGGATCTGAAAACATGGAGATGCTAAGAGGGCAGAACTCCGGGAAGATGGGGTTTGAGGAATACAGTGTTCCGGGAACACAGACCTCTCAGAAGATGAAACTCATGAAGCACAGGGTCTTTGGAACATGGGGCTCTGAGAACATGGGATAGTATAAGGAACCTGGAAACATGCGTCACTGTAAACACGGGATTCCGGAAACACAAGCTCAGGAAAGACAGGGTCCTTCAAATGTTTAGCTCTGGAAACACACAGTTCTGGAATAATAGCACCTATGGAACATGTAGCTCTGGAAACAAAGGGCCTTTGGAAATGGGGTTATGAGAACATAGTGCCCAGGTGATATTAGGGCCCTGGGAAAATAATGCACTGAAAACATGGGACTCTGCAAACATAGGGCTCTATAAACATTGGGTCTTTGGAGCACGAGGATCTGGGGACGTGGTTAGTATTAGGACCCTGGAAACACTGGGCTCCTGAAACACAGAGCTCTGAGAAGATGGGATCTAGAAACAGAGGTCTCTGGAAACATAGTTTTTGGAACTTGGGGTTCTGGGAACATGGGGTGGTATGAGGACCCTGGAAACAAGTGTCACTTGAAACTACGGAAACACTGGGTCTAGAAACAGAGAGCTCTGGAAACACAGGGTTCTGCAATAGCACTTATGGAAATTGAGGGTCTGGGGACACATGGCTGTAGAAACATAGGGCCTTTGGAACATGGGGCTCTGGAAAGACAGTACCTAGGTAATATTAGGGCCATGTGAACATAGTGCTCTGAAAACAAGGGACTCTGGAAATGTATGGTCTTAAGAGCACACTGCTCTAGGAACATGGGGTAGTATTAGGACCCTGGAAACACTGGGTTCCTGAATCACAAGGCTCTGAGAAGTTGGGATTTTGGAAACATGGTTCTGGAAACATAGGGTTTTTGGAAAACAGGACCCTGGGAACATGAATTTGTATTGGAACCCTAGAAAAAAGTGACTCCAGAAAATGGGACTTTAGAAACCCAGGACTCTGGAAACTGTGGGTGCTGGAATAATACCTCCTTTGCAACATGGTGCTCTGGAGACACATGGTTGTGGAAACATAGGTACTTTGGAACATGGGGCTCTGGGAACACAGTACCCATGTAATATTAGGGCCATGCGAACATTGTGCACTGAAAACATGGTACTCTGGAAACGTAGGGTCTTTGGAGCACATGGCTCTGGAAACATGGGGTAGTATTAGGACGCTGGAAACACTGCGTTCCTGAAACACTGAGAAGATGTGACTCTGGAAACATGGGGCCCTGGAAACATAGGGTTTTAAGAATACAGGGCTCTGGGAACGTAGGTTAGTGTTAGGACTCCAGAAACATGGGATTCCGGAAACACAGGACTCTGGAAACACTGGGTGCTAGAATAATAGCACCTATGGAATATTGCCCTATGGCTCTGGAAACATATGGCTTTTGGAACATGGAGCTATGGGAGCGCAATACCAAGGTCATATTAGTGGCCTGGGAATATAGTGCTCAGAAAACATGGAGCTCTGGAAACACAGGATCTTTGGAACACTGTGCTCTGCAAGTATGGGTTAGTAATAGGACCCTGGAAACACTGAGCTCCTGAGACATGGGACTCCAGAAATACGGGGCTCTGAGATGATGGGACTGTTCTGGGAACATAGGGTCTTTGGAACACAGGACTCTGGGAACATGAGGTTGTATGAGGACTCTGGAAACCAGTGACATTGGAAAGCCAAAAACATCCTAACACAGGGTTCTGGAATAATAGCACCTATGAAACATGGGACTCTGGGGACACATGGCTGTGGAAAGATTGGGCCTTTGAAAGTTAGGACTATGAGAACACAATCCCAGGTAATATTAGGGCCATGGGAACATAGTACCCTGAAAACATGGAGCTCTGGAAACATAGGGTCTGAGGCATTAAGACCCTGGAAACACTGGGCTCCTGAAACAGAACTCTGAAAAACGGGGTTCTAGAAACATAGAACCTAGAAACATGGCACCTTTGAACACAATGCTCTAGGGAAAAATGGATCTGGAAACTTTTGAACATGGGGCTCTGGGACCACAAGACCCAGGTAATATTAGGGCCATGGGAACTAATGCTAAGACCCACCTGTTTACTTTATTTCCATGACAGTCTCGGAGCACTTCCTGTCTACATACGACATCGACTGCACGCCACAGGTGAAACAGGAAATGGTGCAGTGCATGGGCTCCTTCCAAGATGGCGTGGCCGAAAAGTGTGCAGAGTATTTCCAGCGATATCGCCGTTCGACCCACGTCACGCCAAAATCGTACCTGTCCTTCATCCAGGGTTACAAGATGATCTACAGAGAAAAGCACTCCGAAGTCCAGACCCTTGCTAACCGGTACGTGTGCTGCAAAACTACCTAAAAAAATAATGATCAAATTACTAAAATGACTCCTTATAAAATGTAATTAATGAGTGTAATCAATGTTACCCTTACACAGTGACTGTGTGTAACGTGTTAATGACAATCACAAACGTGATATTTTGACCTTATTTTGGCTTTTTCAATGAGTTCCGCATGAGATAATTTAAACTAAATAAAGGTGAGAGATTAGCGCCTCCAGCTTCCACAACGAGCATCAAGAAGGCCTCATGAATTAACGTTTACTCCTGACCAGGATGAACACTGGCCTTCAGAAGCTGAAAGAAGCCTCCGAGTCAGTTGCTGCTCTTAGCAAAGAGCTGGAGGTGAAGGAGAAGGAGCTCCAGGTCGCCAACAAAAAGGCTGACATGGTACGTGTGTGTTACTATAGCAACATCATAAGCAAACCCATTACAAATGTGTGCGAGAAAACATCGTGAAAAGTCCTGCTTTGGGAACAGGTGCTGAAAGAGGTGACGGTAAAAGCTCAGGCGGCTGAAAAGGTCAAAGTGGAGGTGCAGAAGGTGAAGGACAAGGCACAGGCCATCGTGGACAGCATCTCTGCGGACAAGGCCATAGCTGAGGGGAAGCTGGAGGCGGCCAGGCCAGCGCTGGAGGAGGCCGAGGCGGCCCTACAGGTCAACATCAAAGTTAACTCTATAGCTCTTTTTACAGAGGAGCCTTGTCTCAAACGGGGCTTTACAAATATCTAATAATGCTAAGAACAAGCCCGGGGGCGCATGGCAAGGAAAAACTAAAACCTCCCTAAAATGTTATAAGGAAGAAACCTGAGAGGCCAAGACTCAAAAAGGGACCAAACCTAACCTCGGGCAAGCCTAGATGTTATAATGTAAAAATAAACTACATACCTAAATTAATAGATTTATAGTGCTAGTCTACAACAGAATCTAAATATAAAAATTAAAAGAGAACACATTTAAAAGTTACTACAATACAAATAAAATAAAAAATATAATAATATATGACTATAATAATAAAAGATATCACAATCTTATGAAGAGTATCAAATACGAATAATAAAACTTATATAATAAAAAATAATAAATAGAGAATATAAAACTAGAATATATGTCAATAGTATATATAAAAATAATAATAATAAATATATTATATAGAATATAAAACTGTAGAATACAATTGTAAGTATTATAAAAATAATAAAATAGAGAATATAAAACTATAGAATATAAGTCAATAGTATGTATATAATAATAATAATAATAATAATAATAATAATTATTATTATTATTATTATAGATAATATAAAACTATAATATAATAATAATAATAAAACTATAAATATAATAATATTGTATACTGTATATAGTAAATAAAATAATAAATATAATAATATAGAGAATATAAAACTATAGAATATAGGACAATAAAAAATTGTGTATATATAATAAAATAATAAAATAGAGATCATCATACTATAAAACATAATTCAATAGTGTGTATATATAATAAATAAATAATAAGTATAATAATTATATATATAAAATAATAAAATATATAATAATATAATAGAGAATGTAAAACTATAGAATATAAGTCAATAGTATATTTACAAATAAAATAATACATTTAATAAAAAAAGATCATGTAAATCTATAAAATATAAGACAATATTATATATAACAAATAAAATTATAAATATAATAAAATAGAGAATTTCAAAATATACAATATAACCCAATGTTATATATAACAAATAAAAGAATAAATAGAATGAAATAGAGAATGTAAAACCATGGAATATAAGACATTAATATATATATATATATATATATATATATATAAATAAAAAAATGAATATAATAATGTAGAGAATATTGTAAATCTAAAATCTAATATATTTAGCTGAGAAAGTTTGTCGGCAAGCTAGCTAATTATAGGCTAACTACTGCAGTGTGTAATCCTGTGACTGGCATGTTTAAGATGAAGGAATGAAAGTTACATGAAGGGTATATAAGCTATAAGTAGTACATGTAACAGTTGACTAATTATTGTGTTTGTCTTTATACACTGTGACAGTCATATCATGCAGCTAGTGTAAATAATTTACCGTACTTGCATCTTTGGATGTGAAACTCGGTGCTAGCTTTAGGAACTGTCACCGCATTAGGGGCTATACAGATGCAGCTGTGCTTTTACCTTTTGTTACCAATTAGCAATGATATTATGTTTATATTATGCTAAACGTATAATCAAGATGTGACTCATGTTAGCATCATGCTAATCAGCAGCATTTTGTAACCAATATCTATGAGAGGACTGTCACGTGGACTAACGTGGGATAAAGAAATGAGATCTGATTGCTTTGTCAGCTGATAGTCACGTTAGCATCTTTGGCTGCTTTTTAGATGAAGTTGTGGGTCTTCTGGAACGTTCTTGCTCTCTTTTCCAGACCATCAAGCCATCAGACATTGCGACGGTGCGGACCCTGGGCAGACCTCCTCACTTGATCATGCGTATCATGGACTGCGTGCTGCTGCTCTTCCAGAGGAAGCTCAACCCTGTGAAGTTCGACCCTGAGAAGAACAGCCTAACACCGTCGTGGCAGGAGTCCCTCAAACTCATGACCGCCGGGAACTTCCTCGGTAGTCTGCAGGTACCGAGAGCTTCTGTTATGAGCCTTTAAGTGACTCGAGTCATTCATTCAGCAAGCTCAGTTAAACGATTTGTTTATGGATTTGTTCCGCTGTGTGTAGCCGGTAGTCTGGGCATGCTGGCTAGGAGAGAAGTGAATCAGTTCATAGCTTAATGATTCTCTGATTGAGACACTGACTCGATGAACTAGATAGGAGCAAATCTCAATCATAACGGTTCACTCATTCAGACACTTACTCAAATATCAAGATAGGAGCAAATCTCAGTTATAATGATTCACTGATTCAGACACTGACTCAATTATCAAGATAGGAGCAAATCTCAGTCATAATGATTTTAATATTGCATACAATATATGTCATTATATCATTGCTAAAACAACAAATCTAATGGTGGCCTAAAACCTTTGCACAGTACTGTATGACTGATTGATTTCACAATAACCCTCGCCAGGAAAATCGGAAGCGATCTGAGACTGAGACTGAACGATTCAAGTTAAAAGAATGTAGGTCAGAAATGTGACCCACAATAAGTACCTCCTGATCCAAATGCCACCAAATAAATATATATTCTTTAGACACTTTAGTATGCCGCGATATTTACTAATGTTATGTATAGTAACAATGAAGATGAGCTGAATCACTTTCATAGCTCAGTGATTTGATGATTCAAATCCTAACCAGCTATTTGAGAGTTTAATAACAGATCAATTCACAAATTGAATCACTGACCTGTTGAAAGGGAGCGCAGTGAATCGCTTTCATGACAGAATGATTTGTTGATTCAGACTCTGACCCGCTGAATCAGAGAGGTGCAAATCTCATTTTATTCATTCATAGTAACAGTGGAGATGGGATGAGACCGAACACTAATGAATCCTGTGATAATGATTCGAATTTCTGCAGCAATTCCCTAAAGACACCATAAACGAGGAGGTAGTGGAGCTTCTCTGTCCTTACTTTGAGATGGCCGATTACAATATAGAGACGGCGAAGCGCGTCTGTGGAAACGTAGCAGGTCTCTGCTCGTGGACCAAAGCCATGGCCTCTTTCTTCTCCATCAATAAGGAAGTCCTGCCTCTGAAGGTGAGTGGAGGTCTGAACGCATTGCCTGCGCTTGATTTTTTTATTAATTACTGTCTATCTTGTTCTGTCTTGTTAGGTGCGTGTTTGGTGTGTGAAAATTATTTCTTTCCTTTGAGTTTATCGCTGTGTGAACTATTCAGGCATATTTTTTGGCGCAAAGATGTCAAGTTTTTGAAAATTTTGAAACTGCACAAAGAAAAACCTGAGTGGAAAAAGTCTAAAGAGTTTAGCGGTAGGAGAAGGTGGAAACGGTAGAATATTGCCGAAATGGCGGAAAAGTGTCAGAGGTCCTACCAACCGACGCTAGAGGGCAGCGTCGGTTCAGTTTTCCTGGTAGGATCTCTGGCAGTCGCCACAATGCACGTCGGTAAGCTACGCGATTTTGAAGTTCGTTCGCTACTTGCCGCATGTTCTGAGACCTCACCTGTCTCACGGCTTATTACTGAGCCTGCTGCGCTCCTTTTATTTGTTTTATCTTGTTTAGGGAGAGTGAACAAACTGGGTCCGTCAAGGGGCTCAGTTCCTGTAGCGTCAAGCGGCGAGAGAGGGAAGCAGCCGAGAGCAATGGCTGTTCAAAAACAAAATGCAAAAGGCTTGCCCTACGCTAAGCTACTTCCCTGGACAAATGTTACCTCACGCCTTCCGGCGTTACGAGAACTGAGCCGCTTCATGGGCCTAGTTCGTCCACTCTCCCTAATCAAAAAATAAAACCCATAGAAGGAGCACGGCAGGCTCAGTAATGAGCCGTGAGACGGGTGAGGTCTCAGAACACGCGACAAGTAGCAAACCCACTTCAAAAACAGGGCTGCGATCCCAGCCACGGCCTTACAGTGCGACTCGCTGTTAGCCGCGTGTATTGGAGACCTCACCCGTCTCCTGCTCTGTTACAGAGCTCCTGCGCTTTAGTTATTTTGTTTTGTTTTTTGATTAGGGAGAGTGGACGAACTGGGCCCATGAAGTGGCTCAGTTCCCGTAGCGCTGGGAGCCTTTTGCGTTTTGTTTTTGAACAGCCATTGCTCTTGGCTGCTTCCCCCTCTCGCCGCCTGACGCTATGCGCCGTTCTGCGCCTGCGCATCACCGCGCAGGCTCGCTCAGGGCCGTGCATGAGCTGTGCATGCGCCCGGCTCTGCGCCCCCCTTTCTCTGGGCTGGGATTTTTCCCCCGCCCTCCGCTGTCTCTCATCAGCGCGGTCCTGAGCTTTTGTGTGTGTGAGCGGATTTGTAGATCTCTCCCTCACACACAGAAGCTCAGCTTTTCTTTGTTATTTATTTAGTTGTATCTTTGTTAATTATTTCTTTATTTTATTTCAGTTCACATTTTCCACCTGGAGCTAACTGCGATTGGGTCCCAAACCATTTAAGTCATTTCCTTTAAATATGGCGAACCGTAACAGAATGGTGCAACCAAACAGGGGACCCAGCGTTTGCTCCAGGCGGGTTACTCTACCCGACTCCCGGTTGGCTTATGGGGGGCCGTGAGGTCAGTTTAACCGTATTTCAGATGTATTTCAGCTTTCCCGGGGTACCGGTGTGACGGCCAGCGTGTCACGTCCCTCACGGTCGGTTTATGTCAGTCCTGAGGTCACCCCGCCCTTGAGCGTTGTTATTGGCCTCGCCCTCTGCGAACCTCAGCTGCTCTGTCCCAGGTCATGTGAACTCCCTTGTATTCTGGAGCTCACCTAGGGCTCCCGGTCAGTCACCGACTATATCACGGCTTTCCGCGAGCTGGCCGTGGAATCACAATTTGGTGATCTGGAGTTAAGGGACATTTTTTAGTTCGGTTTGCACGATGACATCTGCCATGAGTTCTTTTTTTCTCCCAGTCCCTTCATCCTTGGCTGATCTGTACGGCCTGTCCATCCATGCAGACACTCGCCTCACTGAGCGGGCCAGGAGAAGGGCCGGTTATACTCTCGCCCCCGCGCCACTTGCTATGTCGTCCCTTAGCTCCAAAGCTGAGCAGCCAGCGCTGCCCAGCTTAGTACCAGAGCACTTAAGCCCCGTTCAAGAGCACGCCACGTTCGTAAGCTCTAAAATCGAGCATTTGGCGCCGCCTAGTTCTGAACCTGGGCTCGCCGCGCTCGTAAGCTCTGCACCTGGCCAGTTTAGCCTCGTGCTTGAGCGTTTAGTGCCGCCTAGCTCTGAACTTGGGCTCGCCGCGCTCACAAGCCCCGCATCTGAACAGTTAAGCTCCATGCCGCCTAGCCCCGTACTCGAGCTCACCGCACTCGTGAGCTCTGAAATTGAGCATTTAGTGCCGCCTAGCCCCATACGAGAGCTCGCCACGCTCGTAAGCTCTGAAATTGAGCATTTAGTGCCACCTAACTCCACACCTGAGCCCGCCGCGCCTGCAAGCCCCACATCTGAGCAAATAAGCTCCATGCTTGGGCATTTACATTTACATTTACATTTACCGCATTTAGCGATCCAGAGCGACTTACAATTGGTACAGTCTTACAATCCAAGCAATTGTGGGTTAAGGGCCTTGCAAGGACCCAACAGTGGCAGCTTGGCAGAGGTGGGATTTGAACCCTGGACCTTCTGGTCCAGAGTCCAGTACCTTAACCGCTAGGCTACCACAGTCCCACAGTACAACAGCATTTAGCGCCTCCCAGCTCAATACCTAGTCCGCCAAACTCGCAAGCCCCGCATCTGAGCAGTTAAGCTCCATGCCAGGTATTTAGCGCCGGCTGGCCCTGTACGAGAGCTCGCCGCGCCCGTAAGCTCTAAAATTAAGCACTTAGTGCCGCCATGGTCACCTTTGCTGGCCTTGCTGCTGGGGCCCTTAGCGTCAGCTCGCCTAGCCAAGTCCTTAGTGCTGACCTTTTTTGTCGGTGTGGTCAGGTCGAATCTGGACCCTGATCCGCCAGCGCCGAGCTCCGCCCCTGATCCGCCCACGCAGAACTCCGCCCTTAAGCTGGTCAAGTTGGTCCCCAAGCCCATTCCGGCCATTGCACCTGGTGTGACCTGCCCCACCCTCTCTTTCAGCCCCTTTGTGGAGGCTTGCCCTGCTTCCCAGGGTCTTCCACTGTGCCAGACGCTCAACCCTGAGTGTGTCTGGCAAGCCAGAGGCTCCCTGGTACGCGTGTAGGGGTGATTGGACGCTTCCCCTTGGAGGGGGGGGGTACTGTCAGAGGTCCTACCAACCGACGGTAGAGGGCAGCGTTGGTTCGGTTTTCCTGGTAGGATCTCTGGCAGCCGCCGCAATCGCGCATGCACGTCGGTAAGCTACGCGATTGCGGCAATTACTTTGCAACATCTGCTATTTCTGGCTATTTAAGAGCTTCGCCAGTCTTAGCAGGTGTTGCACCATTCAACCTGCACACCGCTCGTGCCCCGCGGATTGCTGCTCTGTTTTTGAAGTTCGTTCGCTACTTGCCGCATGTTCTGAGACCTCACCTGTCTCACGGCTTATTACTGAGCCTGCTGCGCTCCTTTTATTTGTTTTATCTTGTTTAGGGAGAGTGGACGAACTGGATCCGTCAAAGAGCTTTTGCGTTTTGGTATGGTATGGTATGGTATTCAATTTATTGTCATTACACATGTACAAGTACAAGGCAACAAAATGTCTTTTTAGAAGAAACAAGAAATTTTTTGTTTCGATCAGCGATCGCCCCCAGCTTCTTCCTCCTCTCGCCGCCTGACGCTACGCGGCGTTCTGTGCCTGCTCGTTGCCATCCAGGCTCACTCAGCACCGTGCGCACTTCGTGCATGCGCCCGGCACCGCCCGACTGGCATGCTCGGGGGTTCTCCCCGCCCTTCTCTCTCTCTTTGATGCGCGGCCCTGAGCTCAGTTTTTCTTTTATTTATTTATTTGTATTTAATTAATTAGTGTTTTGTTTCTTTATTTTATTTCAATTCACATTTTCCACCTGGAGCTAACTGCGATTGGGTCCCAATCCCTTTATATTTTATTTTACACGGTTCATCAGTTCCTTTTAAAGGTGGCGAACCGTAACAAAAAGGTGATGGAAAAGGGTTTTCGGAACAAACAATGATGTATCGAGCTGTGATTGACAGATCAAACCACATGATTTGGTTCCACCTGATCAGAAGGGAGATTATTTAGGATGTCGATGTTCAAAGTTGAAATATTGGTTCAAATTTGGGGGCAAAAAAATTAAATGGGCTGTTCGATGTCCGAATTGTTTGAGTGAAGAGGTGTTCAAATTCCACTGTATCGCAAGATTCAAGATTCAGAATTTGCTTTATTGGCATGACAAATATGAACACTTGAATAGCCAAAGCTCGGATACAGAGAATCAAAATAAACACACAGTCGAGAAGAAATAAGAGTTAAAATACAATAGTAATATTAATAAAGGAAATAAAGATGAAATGGTTGGAATAAGATATTAATTTAAAGAGCTATTACAGTATTTAAGATAAAATATAATAAGATAGTTGTCTCTCTCTCTCTCTCTCTCTGTCTCTCTCTCTCTCTCTCTCTCTCTCTCTGTCTGTCTGTCTCTCTGGCCAGGCTAACCTGGTGGTGCAGGAGAGCAGACTGGCGGTAGCTAACGAGGATCTGCAGAAGGCTCAGGCAGAGCTGGATGAGAAGCAGGCCGAGCTGGACACGGTGCAGGCTGAGTATGAGAAAGCCATGATGGAGAAACAGGTAAATAAAGGGCAGTCTGCTCTCTGTATAAATACAGGTTATAGGATTTTTACAAAGCTTTGGGAATAACCTTGAAATAACACAAAATAATGATCATACAGAGAGGAATCATATTGTTTTGCATTACCTTAAAAATCAACAAAGCGTAGTTTGAACAGGCTGCCCGAACCCTTCCTGCTCGACACACAGGCTGTGTATGAAGGCTGCTTTCATTAGATATTCAGTCCAAAGCGTTCTAAAAGTACACTCTCGTAAGCTATTGAATTCTAAATCCTGCCTGGTTTGAATCCTTTCCTCTTGTGCAGCTCGTTGCTGATGAAACAATCGCTCTGCACGCTCTGTTCTCTCACAGATTAAACAAGGCATAATCAGCCGCGTTAGCGCCACATTCATTAGCCTATAATTGAGTGATTAGCAGCCGCTGTCTGACTGCTATCGTTCCATTGATTGAGGTTAAGCGTGTTTGCACTTCGGAGAGCGTAGTTTCCCTCCATCAAAGAACAAACACTGAATTTCAAATTGAATCTACTCCTGATTAGAGAGATAACATTTCGATCCTGATGCTAAATGCCAAGGTTTCGAATCGTGTTCACGGACGTACTGGCTCCGCTGCTGACAGATCTGACAAACAGCAAAATCTCATACAACCTGAAATCAGGAAAAGTCAGAAATGCAGCGTATCTTATGTTTCATTGCAGACGGTATGAACCTGAGATATTTCATGGTTATTTCGTTTCAAAATTTTCCACCCATTCTCTATTGGGGACAGATCAGGACTGCAGGCGGGCCAGTCCAGTACCCATACTCTTCTTCCACAGCCATGCCTTTGTAATGTGTGCAGCATGTGGTTTTGCATTGTCTTGTTGATAAATGCATGGACGTCCCTAATAAAGATGTCGTCTTGAAGGCAGCTTATGTTGCTCTAAAATCTCAGTGGACTTTTCTGCATTAATGCTGCATCACAGAAGAGTAAATGACCTTACCAAGGGCCCTGACCCAACCCTATACCATGACAGAGCCTGTCTTTTGGACTTGTTCCTCATCACAGTCTGGATGGTCCTTTTTCGTCCATTTCTTCCTAAGAAAGATCTGTTATACTGATGGGTCTGAGCACAGGCCCCATTTCCACTGTGTGATGGTCCATCCCAGATGCCTCCGAGCCCAGAGAAGTCGATGCCGCTTCTGGACATGGTTATAACATAAAGCTTTTTTTTGTACAGTCATATTTTAAGTGGTATCTGTGAATGCAACTCTGTATTGTAGAGCTTGAAAAAGTTTTGGTGAACTAATCCCTTGCCCATGTGGTTCTATCAGCTATTGATGAATGACGGTTCTTGATGCAGTGCCGTCTGAGGGAGCGTCTTCAGTTTAGGCTTGTGCCCTTACCCTTAAATTCCTCCAGATTCCTTGAATTGTTTAATGATATTACGCACTGTAAAGACTTAAATCATTTTCTTACACATTTGTTGATAACCTGGAGATCCTCTGCCCATCTTTACTCCTCAAAAGCCCAACCTTTCATAGATGCTGCTTTTGTACCAAATAATGATTATAATCACCTGTCACATTATTATTTCTTTTTTTTTACCACATTATTAGACCTAAATTGCCCCCGCCCCAACTTTTTCCGAAATGTGTTATTGGCCTGGAATGCAGGAATGGATGTTTATTAACAAATGACATGAAGTTGACCTGAAAAACAAGAAAAACATGAAATGGGCTCATACTTTTTGCAGTGCCTTTACGTAGTCAGTGTAAGACCCTTTTTTAAGCTTTTCAATGAGCAAATGCCATGGTTAGTGATTCAAAAACTGTTATAGCTGGAGCCAGTAGTTTGCACCATGGGTTTGGATATTGAAATACATTTTGTTGTAGTGATTCGAATAGTGAGTTAAGGTACTAAATACCCTCCAACAATATAGCAGGTTTGTAAGCAAGTAAGATTATAAAACGTATTCGTTAGAGTGAGTGGTCCGAATAGCAGATTTAAGAATGACATACTCCATTAGTAGCAGGTTAAGATTCCAAATAGCAGGTGAAGGTATTAAAAAGCAGTTCATCATAGCAGGTTACTGGCTTGAAAATAAGTTTAAGGTGTTAAATACAACATATGTTTTAGTCAGAGTTAGGAGAGTGGGATACGACTCTGTTGAATTATCTGAAGCTGTTTGTTTCCTGTCTGTCTGGTAGACGTTGCTGGAAGACGCTGAACGCTGCAGACACAAGATGCAGACTGCGTCCAGTCTGATTAGCGGGCTGGCGGGTGAAAAGGCCCGCTGGACCGAACAGAGCAAGGAATTTGCCGCTCAAACCAAGAGACTCGTTGGTGAGCTTTCTATTTTTGGTCTCTCGTCTAATCCGAGTCTGAGAGCTTTCTTCTAAAGCTGCATGAAGCTAGACGGCCAATAGATCGATTTGATTTTCCTGTGATTAGAACAAATATTAGTGCGTATTTGAATTACAAACAGCATGCCTTGGCTCCTTGAGAAAGGCTCAGCCAATCCAGAATACATATTCCTTTATATCTTCCACTATAAAGAATTCTTGCAAATAGAAAACTGATATTCATTTCAGTTCCTCAAGTGACTGAGGTTAGTCGTTTCAAAGGCTGTCCTTTGCCAACCACACACCCTTGTGTGTTGTGATCATTATCAGTAGTGAGATTTAGTGATAGCCTGTCATAGCTAGACAAATGAAGACCTCACTTTTTTTTAAAACCTCACTTTGGATCTTCATCATCAGGAGACGTCCTGCTAGCTACAGGCCCTTCCTCTCCTACTCCGGCCCCTTCAATCAGGAGTTTCGGAACCTCCTGTTAGGGGACTGGCAGAGGGAGATGAGAACGCGCCACATTCCCTTCAGTGCTAACCTGAACCTGGCTGAGATGCTCATCGATGCCCCTACTGTGAGTGAGTGGAAAGTGGGAGACCTGCAGGGCCTCCCCCAACGATGACCTGTCCATCCAGAAACGGCTATCATCGTGGATAAAGCCGCACGATTCCCTCTGCGGGTCGACCCCCAGACTCAGGGCAAGACCTGGATTAAAAATAAAGAGGCTCAGAATGAGCTGCAGGTGCGCTGATATAAAAATCATTGATAGATGGTACTAAATACTTTTTAGGTTTGCTTCCCAGAAATGGTTACTCTGCTCAATATCTGTTTTTTGTATTTTTTTTTTTATTTTTTTTTTTACCCAGATTGAATTCTTCGTGGCTGTAATTTTAAGGGACTAACCCCCAGAGCTGATTTGCTAATTATGAAAATGTCACTAGTTTGCTCATTTTTAAGCGGATTTTAAATAAAATTTTGAAGAACACAGACATTTTAATCTGTTTAACCACAAAGCACATATTTTAAGCAGACTTGCTACCTAGCTGATTCTGAAGCACGCATTCTGAAGCAAAGTTGCAAGTTCGCTCATGTGAGATTCATATTTTGTTGAATCGTTTGAAGCTAAGATGTTACATTTTAAAACTCAAAATTCTAACTTTGAGGTCCATTCAAACTCCTCAACATAAACTTTATTACGCTATAGATCTTATTCTCGATTTTTTAATTGTTCAAATCATCTCTTAGTCTATATAATTATTCTATTCTAAATTTAAATAGGGTATTATCTTTACATATACTCTTCAATTATTGTATTTAACATCTAGGCTGCCCAAGGAGGATGGGTCCCTATTTGAGTCTTGGGTCCTCCCAAGGTTTCTTCCTATAAGGGAGTTTTTCCTTGCCACTGTCGCCGCAGGCTTGCTCAACTAGGGCTTTGACCTAATATATTTGTAAAGCTGCTTTGAGACAATGCTGTGTTGTAAAAAGCGCTATATAAATAAATTTGACTTCACTTGACTAAGATGTTCATTTTAAAACAAAATTCTAACTTTGAGGCATTGCTCCTAACTAAATTAAAATAGCTAGCAATATGATACTGAAACACAAATCATTTTAAAACAGAATAGCTGTCTGCTTTATTGGCTCTATCTGTCTAGCGTTCTTCAAAATACAAAACTGAAGGTTAAATCTGTTTGTGTCTCCTGAAGCACAGTCTTTTAAGCAAACATTCATTTTGAAGCAACATTTATTGTTTTGAAAGTAGAAAATGCTGGCTGGCTTAATCATTTAATCATTTAATCATTTAAGTTTTGGAGCCAAAACTTAGAGGAAAACTCTGAAGTGAAAAATCTGATTGTTTTGTTTTAGATTACGTCACTCAATCATAAGTACTTTAGGAACCATCTGGAGGACAGTCTGTCTCTGGGACGCCCCCTGCTGATCGAGGACGTAGGGGAGGAGCTCGACCCCGCTCTAGACAACGTCCTGGAGAAGAACTTCATCAAGACCGGATCTACCTTCAAGGTATCGTAAAAATCTTTAGTGAAAAGTTGCATTTTTAAACCTAAATGATTAGCTACTTATGTCGAGGTGATTTTGAAAGATTCTCATTGAATCGAGTGAAACTTTGTATCTGTGAATGTAAAGATGATATATGTAAGTGATTACAATGTTAGAGCGAAAGGATACGTTTATTGGGGAAAACTGTACAATTGAAATGAGGCTCTAGTTACCCTGTTAGGCCGCCTCTAGCCTGGATACAAGATGAGACATGGTTGATCATGGAGGTATACAGGTTATGTTTGGTATCCTGTGGCACATTTGCTCACAGATGTATCAGCTGTTCCTGTAGATCCTGCACATTTGTAGGTTGCTAAATATGGTGTGCCAGCTGGTTCCAAAAATGATAAATCTGGCAACCAGGCAGGACAAGAACCAGGCAGGACAAGGAAGTGTTACAATCTGGCGGAGACATTGCTGTGTGTGGGCGAGCATTATCTTGCTGAAAAATGCCAGTTGGAAGCCCTTCCATGAGAGGAAACACATGGCCACAAAATGGCCTGCACATATCGCTGAGTTGTTAGTGTCCCTCGTATCACTGCTAGGGGTGACCGACTGTCATATGTGATGGCTCTCCAGATCATCACAGCAAAGGCAGGATTGAAGAACCCACCACGAGGCCTCCATAGTCGAACCCGACCGCCATCGGATCCCAAACAGAACCTGGATTCGTCACTAAAGACGATATGGTTTCATCCATAGCGATCCAGGTTTCTCGTTCATGACACCACTGCGAATGAAGGCCGATCTGTAATGACAACAAATGTCCTTCTGATAAGCACCTGGAAATGGTCCGGGCAGAGACAGGGGTGTGTAGTGAAGGTGCCCCGTGTCTGGATGGTGGATAACGAAACGGTAGGAGCTGCTCGTGCTTATCGGTGAATCAAATGATCCTCTCTACTGGTGGTCTGTCTTGGCCGTCTGGAGCCTGTTCACTCTGTGCGTGTGCCCCTATAAAACCACTGTGCCCAACACCTCCTAACAGCTGGGTCAGAATGGTCTAGATGGGCAATTTATCAAAAAAGACTACTCTCAGTCCAGTAATGTGCCCCCTCTCAAAGTCTGTCAACTGGGAAAAAAAGACGTCATAAAGAGGCATGTCTAGCAGTGAACAATCTCTCACCAAGTGGTACACTACCCAAAAGTAGCCTTTTTATAGACAGCAGGGGAAGCACTTTTATGCCCTCTTATGGCAAGACCCAGTGTTTAATCAAAGCACACCTGTAATCATTTTACAGAACTGCATGCTGGATGCTTTATTTTTATATATCTCCTATACAGTGGAATTAATACACTCGTTAGGAATCTCGAATGTTTACCGTGTAACAGGATTCATTTGCCTTGCTGCCCCTCCGACGATACCTCTGCACCCCGAGTGACAGAATCTAATTTTCATCTGCGTCTGTGGTTCCTTCTGAGAATAACACACTTATAAATGAGCTTTTATTAGCTATTAAATTCACTTGTCCATAAAGAGAATTAGGCTGTGTAATGGTTTGTGCTTAATAAGAGAGTAGCTCTTGTTATTTACTCTGGATTATAGCACCTCGGAGACTGATTGCTTCTCCTCCACGTCCTCGTTTATTTTCGGAGGCTGAAATTACACATCAGCAGGTTTGAGCAATCAGAAATGCAGATGTGTTTAAATCCGGCCCACGGTGCAATCAGAGACAGCAGTCGAGCTCCGAGAGGAGGTGATGCTGAACCCACATTCCCCTCGTGCCAACTCATTACCAGACAGAGCGAGGCTGCTTCACAGGTCTCAGAGATGGACGTGAAAATAACGAGCAGACGGAGCTGTTAGGTTTCTGACAGGTCTCACTCGCAGCTCTGTTCGTGCAGACGTGTGAACGTCTGATCCCCGGAGCTGTGGGTTTTGTCATCGCGCCAACCGTGCAAAGCTATTTTTGATCTTCTGCTGGCATTCAGGCTTTGTTTGTCTGCTGATTAACAGCAAAACTTTTTCCCATAACCTCTCATTTAAAGCATTATTCTCCATAAATGTTCCATAAGTTTATTGTTGAGTGCCGGTCCATCACAGGGCACATGCACACTCACCCTCTTAATAACTCACACTGGGACACTTTAGAGATGCCAGCTGACCTAGTGAATATCTTGGGAATGCATGGTGCACATGGTGCACCACTGCACCAACATTTTCCACACATTCCCTCTTCTTCTGCAGCCATGCCTTTGTAATGTGTGCAGCATGTGGTTTTGCATTGTCTTGTTGAAAAAGGCATGGACGTCCCTGATAAAGATGTCGTCTTGAAGGCAGCTTATGTTGCAATAAAATCTCAGTGGACTTTTCTGCATTAATGCTGCATCACAGAAGTGTCCCAACCCCATACCATGACAGAGCCTGGCTTTTGGACTTGTTCCTCATAACAGTCTGGATTTCTTCAAAAAAAGATCTGTTATACTGATGGGTCTGAGCACAATCCCCGTCTCCACTGTCTGAGGGTCCATCCCAGATGCCTCCAAGCCCAGAGAAGTCGACACCCTTTCTGGACATGGTTATAACATAAGGCTTCTTTTTAGCACTGTAACGTTTTAAGTGGCATTTGTGAATGTAACTCTGTATTGTAGAGCTTGATAAAGATTTGATAAAGTAATCCCTTGTCCATGTGGTTCTATCAGCTATTAATGATTGACGGTTCTTGATGCAGTGCTGTCTGAGGGAGCGGAGATCACCCCTCTTCAGTTTAGGGTTGTAGCCTTACCCTTTATGCCCTGAAATTTCTCCAGATTCCTTGTATCGTTTAATGATATTATGCACTGTAGAGGGAGAAATATGTAAATCCCTTCCAATCTTTATTTGGTAAACATTGTTTAGGAACATTTAAATAATTTTCTCACACATTTGTTGATAAACTGGAGATTATCTGCCCATCTTTGCTCCTCAAATCCTTTCCTGGATGCTGCTTTTGTACCAAATCATGATTATAATCACCTGTTGGGATATCCTGTTTGAAATCACGTCATTATTTATTTTTTCCTCATTACTAGCCCTAAAATGTAAATGGTAATGTAAGCATGTCAGTTATCGCCATGTCATCTCACTCATGTAGCATCAACATGATGTAATCTGTCTTCTTGTGAGCTGATACTTGGTCTATATCTCATCCTATAGGCTTATATCTTTTCAAACAGGGGTTATGTAGCCTTATGAGCGCTGCCCTTAATCAGAGTAACCGGTGTTTTCTGTTGAACAGGTGAAAGTTGGGGATAAAGAGGTGGACGTGATGAAAGGTTTCCGACTCTACGTGACGACTAAGCTGTCGAACCCGGCGTACACCCCGGAGATCAGCGCCCGTACTGCTATAATCGATTTCACCGTCACCATGCGGGGTCTGGAGGAACAGCTGCTGGGACGGGTCATTTTTACCGAAAAACAGGTACCACTCGTACACACGTATACAAATGAGCCAAAACTTTATAGCCGCCTGGGCTGTAATCCTCCATGAAGTGAGCTTATAAAAGTCATGCTTACTTGAGTAAGCCTTGTTTAAGTTAGCCAAACAGTTCAGTTCAGGCTCGTTCTGTTGCACTAATAAAATCCAGGTGTAATCTGTTCCCACTCATTTAAGCCAGGCTTTTGTAATCAAAGCTCACGCTGTATTTAAACAGCCTCAGTTAGACCCTTCAACAACATCTACAGTTTTTTTTTGTTCGTTTTTTAAATAGAAAAGCTTACATTAAGTTTATACTCCATTTAAAAGAGGACATATGGACCCAAAATCATTTTATTTACTCAGGCATTAACAGTAGCCTACGCAGGAACAAATAAGTGTTGTATTTTTTGGTGTCAAGCAGCATCTAACTGGTAGTCATGGTCCACAATAATATATCAGCAAATCTAGCAATTTCATTTTACACTGATCTGAATTTGTTTGAATAAATACGGGAAAATTGAACTGTAACGCAACTTAACTGATTGACAGTGAAAGTGTACTTTGAAGATCTAAACAAAATATAAAAGGGAACTTTTTTGTTTGTTTGGCTTTGGAAAAGTAATTAAGTAAAGGGAAGTATGATATTTTAACTAGATCTGCATTTCCTGAAGGAACTACAACAGTGCTTGAAATGTGGCAAACGGAAGGAATGGTGTCGCTAGGTGGTTGCTATGGCATTGCTAGGTGGTTGCTAAGGTGTCCCAAGTGGTTGATAAGGTGGTTGCTATGTGGTCGCTAGGCAGTTGCTATATGGTGTCCCAAATGGTTGCTGTGGTGTTGCTAGGTGGTTGCTAGGCAGTTGCTATGGTGTCCCAGGTGGTTACTATAGTGTCGCTAGGTGGTTGCTATGGTGTCCCAGGTGGTTGCTATGGTGGCCCAATATTTTTAGTGTGCAGGGGTGTGTCCCAATACTTTGGTCGTGTCTTCATACATTAGCCTGGCATGTGTTGCTGTGGTAACTTAACAGGGCTTAAGTTTAACCTCTTCTTAGTGGAACTGACATTGAACAAAATGAACCAGGCTTGTCTCAGATAGCCTGGCTTATTCATGGTATACCCCCTGGTCTACACCGATGTTTAGGAAGGTAAAGTGTAGCTAACTGACATCCACACGAATACCCAGACCCAGGGTTTCATAGCAGAACGTTCCCTAGAGCATCAAACTCCTTCTGCCACTTCCTAATTGGTGCATAAAAGCTGAATGGTTCAGGACTATGGGATTGTTTGATTTTAAATATTGAGTACTGTATGACCTGCAGCTATGCAACTCCCTGTCAGCAGGGGGTGCTGCACTGTGTGTTGTGACACTTTTTCCAAATAAGCAGCATTAAATATTTCTGTGGCTTGAACCACAGTAGCTTTTCTGACCAGATGGGATAGGATTCCTCTATGAACCTCGAGTGCCCACAGCCTTCTGCCAGTTGGTGGTTTGTCCCTCCTCGGACCACTGCGAACTGGGAGCCTTGTTGTTTAGGATATGCGCTGACCCGGACATCTGGCTATAATGATTTGTGCCTTTTTAAAGTTAAAGTTATTACTTGTGTCAATTTCAAGTTATTTCAGTGAACATTGCGAGTTTTTCTTTCTTTAACCGAAGGGTGTGGGACACATTTTAAATTTGTATTTACTGCCATTTCGGGTATTAAGTTTAATTCGCGTTTAAATAAAATTGGCAAACAAGAGATAGAGGTGATGGTGGAGGAAAAGGAGCAAGAAAAAATACTCCTTGCAAAATAATATTGATTTCATTTCCAGTAGCTCGATTGTTTAAAGTTGAAGGTGATTACCTTATCGATTCTTACAGCCTGAGACAAGTGTCAGGCTATCGTAAGGTTAAGAAAACATTTAATATGTTCTTGTTCTTAATAAAAGAGTTGAGAAAAAAAGAAGATCATTCTGAAGAAGTTATTTGAAGAATAACAGTTTTTCATATTTCTTAATTAAGAATGAAGTTAAGAGAAACCACACATATAAGGAGATTTTCTTGCTTAAGAGACTATCATGAATCCAGTTCCACGTGAGATGGTTCTTAAGACCAACACTAAGAAGTTGTCAGAATGATCTTGATTGCAATTCTCGAAAAAACGTAAAACTAAAAACGTGTGGTCAAACCTCTATATTCAGCATGAAAGCATATTTGTGGGAAAAGGCTGAGGTGTAATAACCGTAACTGAAGCGTCTCAGATTGGAGCCGGTGGAGTGAAGTCTCTTGATGGCTTCTCGTTACCTTTACCACTTCATTTCCTACTTTGGAGAAAATGGACGGACCATTCGGTGCACATTTGCTGGCGCCTCTAGATTTGGTTCAATCAGGAATAAATAGGCTGAGGACCATCATGCTTTTCACACCTGCCGAGCGAGAGAGCAGATGCAGAATTTGATTGTGTGCTACATCTGCTCCTGATGGGGTTTCAGGTTGTTAGTGTTGCATCAGACAGCCAAAAAGCTGAAAGGACCATCGGGGGAGTATGAAAAAGGGGCAAACCGAGCCCCTTCATTTTATGTGACCGCCATTCTCAAAGCAGATTGGTTCTGAATGGGTGTTTCTTCCTTTTTCTCACACTATACTATACCATTGTAAACAAAAATGATCTGAAATCAAGAGTACTTACATAATGCTATTAACACTGATTTGGTGTGGCAGGTAGCACCATTGACTCATAGCGAGAAGGTCCTGGGTTTGATCCCTGAAGGGTCCTTTCTGTATGGAGACTGCATGTGCTCCCCGTGTCTGTGTGGGTTTACTCCAGGTACTCCGGTTTCCCCCCACAGTCCAAAGACATGCGTTTTAGGTTAATTGGTGTTTCTGAACTGCTCTTAGAGTGTGAGGTGAGTATGAGTGTGTGCCCTACGATGGATTGGTGCCCTGTCTAGAGTTGTTCCTGCCTTGTGCCCTGTGCCGCCGGCTCCGCGGCTCTCCCGCGACCCTGTCCAGGATTTAAGAAAATGAATGAACGAGTCAAGTCAGATTTATTTCTATAGTGCTTTTTACAATAGAGCCTCGTCACAAAGCAGCTTTACGATTTTAAATTCTTTTCTAATATCTAACCCAGCTGAGCAAGCCTAGGGCGACAGTGGCAAGGAAAAACTCCCTAAACGTTATAAGGAAGAAACCTTGGGAGGGCCAAGACTCAAAAAGGGACCCGACGTCCTTGGGTGACGTAGATGATAAATGTAAGAATGAAACTAATTTTTCTAGTCCAGTGTTTCCCAACCGTTTTGAGACCATGGCACATATGTCACATTAGAAAAATCACAAGGCACACCACCAAACAAAAATGTCACAAAAGGTGTATTTATTGAAATATAATGAAAATCTAGTCTCGATCTACTCAATTTACTTACTCAGTGTGAAATGTGGGCCTGTTTAATTGAACACAAAGCTGATATCTTACTGCCCTCTAGTGGAAGAGAATGTAGTTGTTCTGCCTGTATCTACATGGCGCTTGCTTAGAGCACCAATCAGGTGAAATTGGATAAATCTCACGGCACACCTGATGATTTCTTGCGGCACAGTGGTTGGGAAACACTGATGTAGTCAAAGAATTATATAGTAATAGTTCATAAATAACGTAAGAAATGTGTATCGGCATTATTTAGTCAGATACTCAGAGTCACTTTTGGATCTTGAGTCCTCAGCAGAACAGTCATATAATAAGTGAATAATTTGGTGGGCAAATATCGCAGAATTTCTCCATAGTGTTCATGGGACATACAGCGTACTTTCCGGACTAAGGCTTGACCAATGCACAAACTTAGCAGAGCGTTGCACGTAGAAGCAGAATCGCTATGAACGCCACCAGTTCACAGAGAGAAAGGCATTTCTATGTCGATCAAACACAGAGAGCTTTGCAGGCTACTCGTGATCCTACGCAGGATGAATAAAAGTGAAAGAACAGATGTTGGTTACGCATAACAAATATCAGTCCAAATTCAAAACGTTTTTGTTTCTAGGCATCGGTGGAAATTTGTGTCCGATTTGCCGACATGAAGACATTCAGCGTCTGTTTGATTCTGTTGAGTCAAATCTGACGACTCTCCTGCACACCATGTGTTTACATACAGTATGAACTATGTATGTATGTGGGCTAATGGCCCTCTGATGCTTCAGAAAAAGGACGGGGCATGTCCTTAGAATTGAGCGATCTCAGCAAACCTAAAAAGCTAGCATCCATTTATTAATGAATAACTGAAGACTCGTATAGTAAGCTCTATAATACAATAGTGTCTGGGTCTTGGTTGAGACTCTTAACCCTCATGCTCCTAGCTCTGTGCATGGACTATATTTGACCTCTATCTTCATTCTAATGTAGGATGAGATATTTAACCTTCAGGAATTGCTATGATCTTTAACTTTTGGACTAGAGTTGGTTGCTCACCTTTGGATAGGGATTAGACGTGTAACCTTTAGGAAGATTTTCATGTTTTTGGGGTCGGGCTTTGAACTGTGGGCTCTGTGATAAGGTCAGTCTATTAGCCTTTGAAAAGAGGTTGAATGTTTAGCTGTTTTTCTGCTGTGAACTGGTTCAAGGCTGGATCTTTAGCCTTTGCGTCCGGAGCTAGATTTTTAGCCTTTGGGGAAAGAGTTAGAACTTTTCCATTTGAGCTAGATCTTTAGCCTTTTGGTAAGGAGTTAAATATGTAGCCTTTAAGCAATGAGCTAGCTCTTTAGTCTTTGGGCCAGTAGTTAGTTCTTTAGCATATGGTAAGGAGCTAGATCTTTAGCCTTTGATAAGGAGCTAGATATTTAGAGTTTGGGTAAGGAGCTAGATCTTTAGCCTTTTCCAAGAAGTTAGTTCTTTTAGCCTTTGGACAAAGAGTTAGGAGCTGGATTTGTATCATTTGGACAATGATTTAGATCTTTAGTGTTTGTTAAGATGATTGATATTTAGCCTTGGGTAAGGAATTAGATCTTTAGCCTTTTCTAAGGAGTTAGATATTTAGCCTTTGTTAAGGAGTTTAGCTTTTGGTACGGAGTTAGATATTTAGCCTTTGTTAAGGAGTTTAGCTTTTGGTACGGAGTTAGATATTTACCATTAGGATAAGGAGTTGATCTTTAGCCTTTGGTAAGGAGGTAGATCTTTAGCCTTTGTTAAGGAGTTTAGCATTTGGTAAGAAGTTAGATATTTACCATTAGGATAAGGAGTTAATCTTTAGCCTTTGGGTAAGGAGGTAGATCTTTAGCCTTTGGTAAGGAGGTAGATCTTTAGCCTTTGGTAAGGAGGTAGATCTTTTAGCCTTTGGTAAGGAGTTAGATCTTTAGCCTTTGGTAAGGAGTTAGATCTTTAGCCTTTGGTAAGGAGGTAGATCTTTAGCCTTTGGGTAAGGAGGTAGATCTTTAGCCTTTGGGTAAGGAGGTAGATCTTTAGCCTTTGGTAAGGAGCTAAATGTTTAGTATTTGGGCAAGTAGTTAGCTTTTTAGTCTTTTGGTGAGGAGCTAGATCTTTAGCCTTTGATAAGGAGCTATATCTTTAACTTTTAGTAATCTAAATCTAAAGCTAAATCTTTAATTTTTAGACAAGGATAGGGCTTGGATAGTCACTAACTTGATCTGAACTGTGCTGCAGGAGCTAGAGAAAGAGCGTACAGACCTCCTGGAGGATGTGACTTCCAACAAGCGCAAGATGAAAGAGCTGGAGGACAACTTATTGTACAGACTGACCAGCACACAGGGGTCCCTGGTGGAGGACGAAAGTCTGATCACCGTCCTGAGTAACACCAAGCGCACCGCAGAGGAGGTCACCGTCAAGCTGCAGATTGCCGCCGAAACCGAGGTCCAGATCAATGCGGCCCGCGAAGAGTACAGGCCTGGTACTGAACCACATTCATACCTTTCTTTGAAATTGTTTAGGAACTACTTTGGGGGAGAGTTGAAAGCTTCCAGTGTCCCTGCTAGTTCCAGCTGTTGGTATTTGAATGCTTATAGGGAAATTAGTATTTATAATATTAAAAGAGGAGGCCGTGTGAGTCACAGTGAACTCATTATCATGATCAAGAAACCAATTTGAGATGATTTGTGACATGGTGTGTTATCCTGCTGGAAGTAGAAATCAGAAGATGATACATTGTGATCATAATGGGGTGCACATGGTCAGCAGCAATACTCAGGTAGGCTGTGGGGTTTAAACGATGCTCAGTTGGTATTAAGGGGTGCAAAATGTGCCAAGAAAAATCTCCCTCACACCATTACACCACTAGCAAAGTTTTGGTACCCATTGCCAAATTGCATTTGGTTGCTTTCTGAATTAAATTGATTAACACAAAAAAGTTCCATAAGACATGCCGATCACCTTTAATTGAAGTGTGTGTGTGTGTGTGTGTGTGTGTGTGTGTGTGTGTGTGTGTGTGTGTGTGTGTAGTGGCGACCAGAGGTAGCATCCTGTACTTCCTGATAACAGAGATGAGCATGGTGAACGTGATGTACCAGACGTCGCTACGCCAGTTCCTGGGCCTGTTCGACTTGTCTTTAGCCAGGTAACATTTAACTGTACCTGAATAATAGTAACGCACATTTTGAGGGTGGAGAAACAAACCAGGATCTTGCCTCACAAATGTTACAGACCAAGTCTGTTGTCTAAAAATGAACCCATTTCTGAGTTGGTAGTTATGATTATTATATTGATTGCTGTATTTTCTTCTTTTTGTGCACTTTGGCTTCCCACAGGTGCTGGAACTTATACTTGTGAAGTCATATACTTTAGGTTTTTGTAGTATAACTTTGTTAGGCTTGCCATTGTAATTTGTCTATTTTTAATCTATTGTGTTTTATGGAAGGTGCTCTCCATGTGCTTGTACAGCCTTATGCAAAGGTTTTACATCCCTGATCTAATGGCAAGTGTTATTGATTATCTAAATGAAACGTATTTACACATCTGCAGGACTTATACATGACATATTATTGTGTATTGGGCGAGGCGAGGCTTTACCTTGTTCACCTCCCACATCTATGTCGTTCCAGAAGGAGTTGTTGGGATCGGATTAAACTTTATATGTGTGAATGTAATGATGTGGAAAACTGTACAATTGAATGTAGGCTCTAGTTACCCTGTTAGGCCGCCTCTAGCCTGGATACAAGATGAGATATGCTTGATCATGGAGATATACAGATTCTGTATGGTATCCTGTAGCACATTTATCCACAGATGTAACAGCTTATCCTGTAGGTCCTGCACATTCGTAGGTTGCCGAAGCTAGAGTCTCAGCCGGTCCCATAAATGCTCGATTGGTGATGAATCTGGCAAGCTGGCAAGCCCAGGAAGTGTTGCAATCTGTTGGAGACATTCCTGAGAAACCCTTGCTGTGTGTGGGTGAGCATTATCCTGGTGGAAAATGCCAGTTGGAAGCCCTGCCATGAGAGGCAACACATGTGGGCTGACATATTGCTGAGTTGTTAGTGTCCCTCTTCTCATTACTAGCGGCGACCAACCGTCGTGTGCGATGGCTCCCCAGATCGTCACACCAACAGTTGGGGCAGTGTCTTGCTCCACAGCAAATGCAGGATTGAAGCGCTCACCACGAGGCCTCCATACTCGAACCCGACCGCCATCGGATCCCAAACAGAACCTGGATTCATCGTTAAAGATGTTCCAGTTCAGAATGAGATAATCCAGCTCTGACAGCATGCTTACAGGATCTCTCGCCGAACATTTGTATGGATTTGTGTTAAACAGGTCTTCCAAGAGCCCAATTACGAGCAAGCGGATCGCTAACATCATCGACTACATGACATATGAAGTGCATAAGTATGCGGCCAGAGGCCTTTACGAGGAGCACAAGTTCCTGTTCACGCTGCTGTTAGCGCTCAAGATCGACATGCAGAGCAACCGAATCAAACATGAAGAGTTCCTGACCTTAATTAAAGGTGAGAGCCGGCTTCGTCCTGTCTGGATCTCTGTCTGCTCGCTCGCTCTCTCTCTCTCTCTCTCTCTCTGGAGACCATCTGGGTCTGCTAAGGTTTTTCTTTGGAAGGCAATAAGAAGCCAAAAATAACTTTTTTCACTGTCTGTTACCATTATACCTGCACACAAATGTACAGTGTAAGAGAGAGTGTTAAGGCTTCTGTCTGTGTAATAGATAGATATAGTTATAGCATTACAGTATCAGCAATGTCCTCTAGTGCGAACTAGCCCTGTAATGTAAACTATAGCT
The DNA here is from genome assembly GCA_025084515.1 of Ancistrus triradiatus. Lineage (NCBI taxonomy): Eukaryota > Metazoa > Chordata > Actinopteri > Siluriformes > Loricariidae > Ancistrus > Ancistrus triradiatus. Next base: position 78,903 of record JAJAGP010003066.1, read on the forward strand.
GCTTAGTAGTTTGTGTTTCAGCTGTTTGTTAATGCACATATCTAACCATGCATTTAGGTATGTAGTCATGATCAAGGCGACCTGCTGAAGTTCAGAATGGGGGAGAAAGGCGATTTAAGTGACTTTGAGCATGGCAGCTTTGTTGGTCTGAGTATTTCAGAAACAGCTGAGATGTATTTATTCTTTATTTTCTATATATTTATTTTTATATTCTTATATTTTAATTTTGTAGTTGATGTATAAATATGGAATAAAGGCCAGTGGTTAAGGTACTGGACTATTTACCAGAAGGTTAAGTGTTCAAGTGGCAGTTTACAGTGCTGAATCAGCCTGGTTTGTATCCCGCCTCTGGCAAGGTGAGGCTTCAGTTGTTTTGTTGGGTTCTCCGGATGGGCTCCGGGCATAGGCGTGGTTTTAGGGTGTGTGGACGGGAGTAAATTTACCCCCAATAGTTCCTGCTGACAGCATCCTTTAACAGTTTTCTCCTGGCTGTTAGATGAGCCCATTAGTACCATAATTATTATTACTTTTTATTATTTTTACAAACAATCCTCAAGTCAAGTCAGATTTATTTCTATAGCGCTTTTTACAATGGAGCATTGTCTCAAAGCAGCTTTAAATTTTAGATCATCTTCTAATATCTATGGCCAGTCCCAAATTGAGCAAGCCTAGGGCGACAGTGGTAAGGAAAAACTCCCTAAACGATATATGGAAGGAACTATGAAGGGAACCAAGACTCATAAAGGGACTCATCCTCCTTGGGTGGTTAAGGTACATAGCTATGCCCCGAAGAAAAGAATCACCAAAATTGTCCGTAACTCCGCGTCTCTTCTGGAGATAAAGCGGCTCATACATAGTGCATGGAACAGAGATGTGAAGGAGGAGTGTAGCGCATAGTTTAAGCTATAACTCCATTTTGTGAATTTTAATGCATTAATAAATACGTACCTGCTGTTGTTCTTTTGAAATATCCACACAGTTTGTTTGGTTTATCTTGTAAAGACCGTCTGAAACCAGGCAGCATGTAAATACAACGTGATAACATCACAAATATACAAATTAACGCATTACATCATCTAGCCCAAAGCTAGGTCATATATGCCCCTCAAAGTTGAGATGAAACCTATACCACTGAGAACGGGGTTCGACTGTACCTTATATAGATGTGCTTTGTGGCTTTATGAACAGGACTGTACATAAACCTAAACCATTAAACCACAATTTGCTTTAGAAATTTGTGTGTGTGTGTGTTCTCTGCAGGCGGTGCGTCTCTGGATCTGAAGGCCTGCCCTCCTAAAGCAGCTAAATGGATTCTGGACATGACCTGGCTCAACCTGGTGGAGCTCAGCAAGCTGTGGCAGTTCTCCGACATCCTCGATCAGGTTAATTGAATTTTCTGGCCCTGTCTTCACGCTAAGCGTGTTAATATTTGATCTGGGTGGACTGCTTTCACCGACGCTGGCTCACTAGAACAAAAACACACACACGATTGACTGGTGGGTCCTGCTTTTATTAAATACAGTCTTATTCAAAGGTTCTGTGTATTTTGTATTTTGGTTCGGAGTTTCTTTCAAGTACTTACATGGCACTGCAAAAGTCTTAGGCCACCATTAGATTTGTTGTTTTAGCAATGGTATAATGGCTATACACTGTGTAATTATTTCTCAGTCTTGCTATTAGGATACTGAGAACATACAGTAACTTATGTACACAAAATAAAAAAGAAACAGAACAAATGGTTCCTACAGCAAATGTCAGTATTTAGTGTGACCTGTCTCGGCACTAAGCACAGCTTGAACTCTTATGGGGAGACTGACGTTTTTGAAGTAATTTCCTGGTATATTATACCAGACTTCTTTCAGCACTTTAGATTTAGGATGTTTATTTCTTTATCTTTCCATGTGAGCCCGTACAACCTCTATAATATCCAGGTTTGGTTGGATTTTGTTCGTCTTCATAATAGTGCATTCAATTCTCCTTTGTTTTATGGTTAGATTCTAATAAAGAGACTGTGAAATAATTATATGTGGTGGCCAAAGACTTTTGCTCAGCATTGTATAATTGATTTATGTCTTATCTGTTCAGTCTCCGTTTCCTTCAAGGGTCATGGTTGTCCTATCTTCTCCTTATCTTTTTTTAGTTTAAATTGTGCAGTACTGTGCAAAAGTCTTAGGCCACCATTAGATTAGACATATGATTGTTTTAGCAATGGTATATGACCATAAATCGTTTGTTTTTAAGTCTCTTTATTAGAACACAACCCGTATTTAGTGTGACCTCATCTTTAACTTGAGCAATAGCACCATGTGGTAGCTTCATCGTGATACCAAGTTGAACCCCTTATGGAAGGGTAGCAGCCAAGAAACTGCTTTCAGAAGGGGAACAGGGTGAAAGGGCTAAGATGTGCTGAAGGTCACAACGATTGGAATGAAGATCATTGGAAAAGAGGATTTATGGAGTAGTTTGGGGTCCAAGCGACAGCAATTTGTTATATATGGTCCTTATACTGTTGTTAAACAAGAAATCTAAAGGTGGCCTAAGACTTTTGTACAGTACTGTAAATCACTTCAAATTTTCATTGTTTATAAAATGTGCTATAGAAGTAAACTTGCCCTGCCCTCCTTATTGGATCGGCTGGGAAGATGCAGGTTTACATCTGAACTGACAAAACACATGCCTTACAAACTGGTTTGTACATTGTGTGTGTGTGTGTGTGTCTGTGTGTGAGAGCAGATCAGTCGTTATGACAAACAGTGGAGGAGCTGGTTCGATAAGGAAGCTCCGGAGGAGGAGCCCATACCCAACGCCTACGATAAATCACTGGACTGCTTCAGACGGCTGCTCTTCATCCGCTCCTGGTGTCCAGACCGAACCATCGCACAGGTTACACACACATCACAAGCAAACAATGTGCACAATCTACACACACTATAGTGTGCCGAGATTTCCACTCATACTGTCTGTGAATGTTAGTATTGCTCCTAAAAACTTGAGTCGTTTGGTGAAAATGGGTATTAATCCCAAATTAAAAGTGCCCCAGTATCTGAGCACAGTGACGTGGCCAGAGTCAGTCCATAGCAAGGACGGAGTGAGAGAGTGAGATTTTTTTTTACTTTTTACAATCAATTTTATTTACAAAACAGTCAGGCAATAAATAGAAAATCATGTTCAGTCAATAAATAATCGGATACTTAAAAAGCATCTGAGGAAATAGATTAATATACTAATTCTGGGATAAAAATACAACACAAAGCCTTCTCACAACACAGGTTTCGACATCTTGCATACTTCTGTAGAAATTAAAATTGATCAAAAATCTAACTTTAGTCTATCTGGAGAAATTCCTTATCTGTATCCTGTGTTACTTTGCTTGTCCTGCTCATATAAATTGCCATTTTTGCCCTTCCAAAGATAAAATTGATTAATTGGCATTTGGACTTGTTTCTCCTGACATATTTAAAAGCAGAGATAAAAGTCTGAGAAGTAGAATTCACGTTAAAAGACCTTAAAATGTTCTGCAATAAAACAAACATTGGTGTTAGGCTAGTGCAGTGAATAAAAGCATGAAAAACTTTTCCTCTTTCCGTACAAAAAGGACATTCCTATCTGACCTGCGGGTTAAAAATGGAGGTAGTACAGCTGACAGACACAATACCGTGTAAGAATGAGAGAGCGAGTCGGTCCTGAAGTGGGAGAGTATAACAGAAGTGGGGTCAGTTCATAGTAGAAATGGGGACAGTCAGTTTTATTTAGTTATATTTAAATGATTAAAATACAGATATGCCTTGCAGACGCCCTGCGGACGTGGTGGTGGAACGTGTTATTTGCCCAAGGATTCCTGAACTCTTTCAGTCTCGATGTTACACCTGTGAATTAGATTCAGATCTAAAACTTATTTCTCGTTCTTTGTAATGCATGTGCAGGCTCGTAAGTACATCACGGACTCTCTGGGGGAGCGGTACGCCGAGGGAGTGATCCTGGACCTGGAGAGGACGTGGGAGGAGTCGGACCCTCGCACTCCTCTCGTCTGCTTCTTATCCATGGGCTCGGACCCAACCGACTCCATTATCGCCCTGGGCAAGAGGCTGAAGATCGAGACGCGCTACGTATCCATGGGGCAGGGGCAGGAGGTGCACGCTCGCAAACTGCTGCAGCACTCCATGGCTAACGTAAGAGCGGATAACAATGCTATGCTAACTTGCTCGCAGTAGTGTCTAAGGCCCTAGCGGTTACTAGATTCGTCTGAAGTGGATAAGAAGGGGGTGAAAGCTCATTTGCCATTCAGTTGCATTTTTAAAGAGTTAGATGCATTTTAATGACATGTAGTAAGAAATGTATGATTTTATTGATAGCTCTTGTTGTTAGCGAGTCTGCTGCTGCTTTAACTGAACATGTCAGCACTGAGTGGCTCAGGAGAGCGAATGAATTATTAATTAATCTCATTTTTTTATTTTTTATTTATTTATTATTATTTTTTTGTTTTCACATTCCATTACAGACTTTATCATAATCTCAATGTGATGTCCATCGCTTAAGTTGCACCTCCCTGCCTACAGAGGTCACAATCTCCTGTGTTCTAGGTCACGTGATCAAGTTTAGTGGCCATATTATACACTGCCCGGCCAAAGTAGCTACTGTGGTGGCCTAGTTGTTAAGGTACTGGACTATAGATGAAAAGATCCAGGGTTCGAATCCCACCTCTGCCAAGCTGCCACTGTTGGGTCCTTGAGCAAGACTCAACAAGACAGTTATTGGCCCTGTCTGTTTTTGGTTACGAGTTAGATGGCTTCAAACCTATGTTCTGTCTCTTTGTGACACCGACCCAGTATTCCCTTTTGCTGGCTTATCGATTCCTCTAATCAGTCCCACGTTCTCTTGTTCACATCCTCTGCTATTTAAACCCCTTGTCTGAAGCAGTCGAAGCAGTAGCACTTTCAGAGTTTGCTTGTGTGCCAAGTTCAAGCTATTGTTCTCTGAGCTCTGCATGTTCACCGTCGGCGCTCATCTGGAAGTTACAGCTATACAGTTATAACCTTGCTCTTGTCGTGGAGAGCCACCTATGAATGTTTTCTGACACACACACAACCACAGGGCGGCTGGGCTTTGCTGCAGAACTGCCACCTGGGCCTGGACTTCATGGACGAGCTGATGGACACGCTGACGGAGACGGACGTCGTGCATGAAGGCTTCCGCCTGTGGATGACCACCGAAGAGCACCGACATTTCCCCATCACTCTGCTACAGATGGCGATAAAGTTCACCAATGAACCACCACAGGGTCTCAAAGCCGGACTGAAGAGGACCTACGGAGGTCAGCACGACGCACCTACAACTACCAGATAGACCAAATATATACGTGTGTATATATGATATTATATGTTAAACATAGATTATTATTTTTATATAATATTATATATAATATTTTGTGTATCTATATATATATATATATATATATATATATATATATATTCTATAATATATATTAAATATTTAATAAATATATATAAATATAAATATATAGTAAATATAATATATTTCTGTATACAGTGGGCTAAAGAGTATTTAGAATGTATTTAGTCAGCCACTGATTGTGCAGGTTCTCCTACTTAGAAAAATGAGAGAGGTCTGTAGTTTTCATCATAGCTACACTTCAACTATGAGAGACAAAATGAGAAAAAAAATCCAGGAAATCACATTGTAGGATTTTTAAAGAATTTAATTGTAAATCATGGAGGAAAATAAGTATTTGGTCACCCAGAAACAAGCAAGATTTCTGGCAACAAAAGAATCGTTCATTAATCATCGAGGTAAAATGTTCAGTTAATCATGATATTGATTTCAGCTCATATCGCCCAGCACTAATATAGACGTTGATCAATTAAACAGAATACAATATTATGAAGAGTATAATAAACAGAGAATATCAATCTGTAGCATATACGACAATACTATATATAAATTCAGTGACAAATGAAACCACATCTACCTTATCGCTCCACCTTGTAGATGTAAAGTCAGAGACAGGAGCTCATTTGTTAGTCATCCTCTAATCCTTCATCAGTGCTCACGGGATGCTGGTGGCTGGATATTTTTGGCTGGTGGACTATTTTCAGTCCAGCAGTGACACCGAGGTGTTTAAAACTCCAGCAGCACTGCTGTGTCTGACACTAGCGCCACCACCACATCAGTGTGGCTGCAGTGCTGAGAATGATTCACCTCCCAAACGGGACCTGATCTGTGCTGGTCCTGTGGGGGTCCGGAGTAAAGCACACAGTATCTGTAATTGTAGAACTCTAAAGTGCTTCTCAGTGGTCAGTGGAGCTGATAAAATGGACAATGAGTGTGTAAACCAGGAGATGTACCTAATAAAGTGATCTTAGGGTGTGTATGGATCATATGGATGGACAGACGGGACTCATCCTCACTGGCTGGGTAATTCAACTACAGATCAGAGCTGATGTGTTTCTTTTCCCCGCTGACTCTAAGGATATTATTATTTATTCGCACTGATGGATCTGAGCGCTCAGGGACTCTAAGAACATTTAACGCATCAATAAAAACACTTGAGCGCCCCGGTTCACTCAGCTGTAGAAAACTGCAGAAGTCACTCAGGTGCTGTCAGCGATTCTCATTTAGCCTAAAATACCAAAGTGCCCCTTTATTCTCAGCTGCCTATCGGTCAGACACTGAAGCCTCTCTCTTATCTAACGCCCAGGGATCAGTCAGGACCTGCTGGACGTCAGTAACATGCCCCAGTGGAAGCCCATGCTCTACGGCGTGGCCTTCCTGCACTCCTCCGTCCAGGAGAGGCGCAAGTACGGCCCGCTGGGATGGAACATCCCGTACGAGTTCAACCAGGCCGACTTCAATGCCACCGTCCAGTTCGTCCAGAACCACCTGGACGACGTGGACATCAAGAAGGTGAGGAGATCATTTCAGCTAGTGTTTCTGAAACAGCTCAGTCCTCGACCACTTTGGACCTCGAATTCGGTTCTCGACGCATTTCAACTAGAATAATTCGCCTTGTTCTCGTTGCACTTTGCTTAATCTTGTACGAGTCGAGCCCTGCAACTCAATTCAGCCGAAACTCGATTCACCTTTCATGATTCAGGATTCAGTACACAGTGATTCAGGTTCACAGCAACCCTCAGAGAAGATCCGCTGGTTTTTATCGCGTTTTTCTTTATTTTTACATCTTCATGGATCCTAAAAAGGTTACTTGTAAGACCCAACCGAAAGGAAATCAGGAACACAGGAATTTTCCAGAACATAGGCTACAGTTAGCTTAGCC
>JAJAGP010003067.1:0-46370 GCA_025084515.1 Ancistrus triradiatus
GGAGCGTGTCAGGGTCGAATGATCCGCCAGCTACTGCCTGTGGCAATGCGCTTAAATAGCCAAAGGCAGCAGCTGAGGATCATTAGGCTGTAATCAGCCACTTTACTGACGAGGAGGCTGATTACAGGAGCTGCCAGGGATGTCACCGGCAAAGGTAGCTCAAAGCTACCCCTAGCGGCCAACGGTGGCACCCCTGACAGTTTTAGGTTATATTTATGCAGAAATATAGAAAATTCTAAAGGGTTCACAAACTTTCAAGCACCACTGTAGGTCTGACTGTTCCTTGATTCAAAGAATTCACCATGCTTTGAAAGGTGCTTTCAAAAAGGCTCTCTGATAAAGTTATCACAATGCAAATCTGTCTGAATAACATTCAGATCATTAATCAGATCATTCAAGATGATGTGTGTGACACCACCACCATCTTGCCTAATATTCCCCAATATGCTGGTAGGGGTACACCCAAGAAATTACATCCAAATCAGGGTGATCAGTATGGAGTTGGTACAACAGCTGTAAACAACAGTTTTTTTAATTAGGGCTTTTTACTAGATTTTGGAGCATGACTGTGAGGGATGTCTGGTGTTAGACAGTAAGCACTGGCTCACTTTTGGCATTCCAGTGCATTTTCAGGGTGTCTGATGGAGTTAAGGTTCTGTGCAAGCCAGAGTTGGCAAACAGATTCTCTGTGGACTATGTTTAAGGACAGCAGCTCTGTAACCTGATGAACTGACTTGTTGGAAGTAGAAACCTATAAATGTGTCATATTGAGAGTGACTGGGGTATTCACATGGGGTATGTATTTTCTGTTGCCTTTTTCATTTCTTTATCGTTGATGTTGTAGGCAAAGTGTGATGAACACTGAAGCTCTTCTACAGGCACTGTATTTATTATAATTTCAGAACTACATTTCTGTTTCACATCAAGAGCATTCTCACCAGTTGCATCATGGTGTGATATGGTAGCTTCTCACTGGCCAGTAGGAAAGTCAGATGGTGGTGAAAGTTGTCATTAAATACTTAAAAGCAATGTCTTAATTTTGCAAACAGAGTTTGAAAAGATTTTTCTCTGCACTAATTTATTTGTTCAAAACATGCATTTGGGTACAATGTGCACAAAAACCAGTTGAGTGATTCAGGGAACCTAAACAATTAATATTGCCAGCGTACGGAAAGTAAGAGGAACAGATAGTTGAAAATCTGTATCAATATCGGTACCAGCTTAATTATCATTAGAAGAAAAATCACCATTTGGTGAATTAGCTTTAACTAACAATGAAAAAATTTGAAAAATCTAACATTCATTTACTTTCTTATCTGCTTAATCCTGGATAAGGTTGTGGGAGAGTCAGTACCCAGCCGGCAGCATAGGGCGTAAGGCAGGAACAATGCTACACAGGGAACCAATCCATCAATACACTTGCACACTCATACTCACACCAACATACTACAGCCAATTTAGTTTAATCAGTTAACCCACTGCATGTCTTTGGGCTGTGAAAGGAAACTGGAGCACCAGGAGGACCAACACCAATCTTTTAACAAAATGTTGTTAAGTACTCCAATAGGTCAAAAGTACAAAACAAAAAACAAAAAAAAACCTGCATACTCTACCCTGATTAGTGTGCATGCTTCTTGCTTATTTCCTTTTTATGCTATGTTTTTATGCACACACAAGCCAAAAGGAATTACATATTTCAAATAATGTAGTAGAGTAAAAAGTAAGATATTTGTCTTTGAATGTAGTTCAAATAAAGTCACCCAAAGTGGAAATACTTCAGTAAAGTAGAGAGACACCAAAAAAAAAACTATTTACAGTAACGAACTACATTTACTTAGTCACTGTCCAGTGGTGGTTGAGTATATTCAGGGTATTTTTAGTGTTGTTGTCCTATATTTAAGCTAAACCTACCTTGAGTGTTAATTGCCAAAAAGCTCAGTTTTCATTTCATCAGACAATAGAAAACGGTTTAAGTCCCAGTGGTGTTTAGTAATTTCTAGGTGCTTGGGTTTGTGATTAAATAACATGAAAGTCTTGGATCCTCATCCAGGCAAGATTGTCTCAGTTCCACTTGAATGGAACTTTTTAATTAATGCCCTAACTGTCATTTTCACTTATGTAGTTTTTATACACATTCCCTAAATTCTGAATCTTATTTGAATTGTGTCCTCTTTTGTCTTTTCCATGTTGAAGAATTTCACATCTCTGTCACCTCATACTGATCAAGTATTTCTATGGGTGCCAATAATTGTGGCACACACAGTTCTGTTCAAAATAATTACATCGTGATGAAGGATTTTTTTTATTTCTCAGGCTAAATTTACTCCAAATAAAATTTTTCTGTGAGATTACGCTATTTCAGTGAAGGGTGAATTTCTTACCATGCTTTTTTTTACGAATCTGTAGTACTCATGGCCACAATAATTGTGGAGGGACTGTAACTTGTTAGAACACAAGTGAGGTGGCATGAACATTCAGCTCATTATAATAGTTCTCATATAGGTTTTCCTACAGATGTTTTTACACTTCTTGTATGTTTTTGTAGTGATAGTAACACTTACACTTCCTGCTCTTGCCATTCACATAATGGTGGATTACATCTAATATGGTGGATTACATCTATATAAGTTATCTGTATATAAGTGTTGAGTTTATACAGAAACTGTAACTGAAATTTGTAATCGAAAATATTTACATGCAAATATAGCCACTGACATGTGAAAGAGACCCTGTGTCCACGTGCATTGGATTATGGTGTAGATGTGTTTTAGAATTAGCTGATGAACTAAACTCGGTCCTCACCGTCTTTTCAGAGTTCGCCTCAGGGCATACTGGAAAAACTAAATTCGGCCCAACATATAGGCCGTGGATGTCATTAAATCAGGCTAGAGCAGGCACAGTTGACCAGAGGTCCAATAACTCGTACTGCTTTCCTCCAACCTCCTCCTTTCCTTATGTTAATCATTTCTTCTCCCTTGAGCACTGGGTAACCACATCACCAATACCCTTATCCACTCAGATGAGAAGGCATTGCTGCATTTGCACATTTCTGAAATTCCCCTGCAGGCCATTGGAGTGATGGACATTAATATATCACACTGTACAATTTTAAAACTTGAGGGCTTGGTTACTACAGAATAAAGAACCTCTCAGAAAAATGACTACAATATGCATATGATAGGATGCCTAATAAATGTGCTTCTTGTCTCAAACATTTCTATCACCCCACCACTTTGAATCCTTAGATTTTCACGCATGTCTAGTGTATGTCATCTATAAATTATGATCAGTGTATATCTAGTTCATTCCAAATTATTCTCTGTTCTCTTTCCAGTCTTGCCACTGCCCAGTTCAGTTTTCAGATCTTACTTGTTCTCTTGTTATCTGGTTTATTTTGTTTTGATCTTGCTGAACTGGCTTTTTTGTGATTTGTGATTATAAATTAGCATGTGTTTTGCACCAGTAAAAAATACACTGCTCATGCATCATGCCACTCAATTAGTAATTTTTACTTTACCTAAAACTTTGGTTGTCTAAAGTTTGCTTCTTTACACTTGTTCTGCATGTACAAGATAAATGTAGAACAAGTAGTTTATTGCATCCAGTTTAACCCTGTACAGTGCCTTGCAAAAGTATTCGGCCCCCTTGAACTTTTCAACCTTTTGCCACATTTCAGGCTTCAAACATTAAGATATGAAATTGTATTTTTTTGTGAAGAATCAACAACAAGTGGGACACAATCATGAAGTGGAACAAAATTTATTGGATATTTTAAACTTTTTTTTAGAAATAAAAAACTAAAAAGTGGGGCGTGCAAAATGATTCGGCCCCTTTACTTTCAGTGCAGCAAACTCACTCCAGATTTACAGTTACAGCATTTAGCCTACGGCCCTTATCCAGAGCGAACTTACAATTATTACATCTATAATCCAAGATCCACCTTGGTGAGTTAAGGGTCTTGCTAAGGACCCAACAGTGGTAGCCTTGGCAAGAGGCAGGATTTGAGAACCCTGGACCTTTCTGGTCCAAAGTCCTAGTACCTTAACCGCTAGGGGTCCCAACACACTCCAGACGTTCAGTGAGGATCTCTGAATGATCCAATGTTGACCTAAATGACTGATAAATAGAACCACCGGTGTGTAATCAAGTCTCCGTATAAATGCGCATGCTCTGTGATAGTCTCAGAGTTTTGTTTAAAGCGCAGAGAGCATCATGAAGACCAAGGAACACACCAGGCAGGTTCGAGATTCTTTTGTGGAGAAGTTTAAAGCCGGATTTGGATACAAAAAGATCTCCCAAGCTTTAAACATCTCAAGGAGCTCTGTGCAAGCGATCATATTGCAATGGAAGGAGTATCAGACCACTGCAAATCTACCAAGACCCGGCCGTCCCTCTAAACCTTCAGCTCAAACAAGGAGAAGACTGATCAGAGATGCAGCCAAGAGGCCCATGATCACTCTGGATGAACTGCAGAGATCTACAGCTGAGGTGGGAGACTCTGTGCCATAGGACCACAATCAGTCGTACACTGCACAAAACTGGCCTTTATGAAAGAGTGGCCAGGTGTTTAAATTGGCCAAGTTCAAAGTCCCAGACCTGAATCCAAATCGAAGAAATCTGTGGAAAGAGCTGAAAACTGCTGTTCACAAAAGCTCTCCATCCAACCTCACTGAGCTTGAGCTGTTTTGCAAGGAAGAATGGGCAAAAATTTCAGTCTCTCGATGTGCAAAACTGATAGAGACATACCCCAAGTGACTTGCAGCTGTAATCGCAGCAAAAAGGTGGCGCTACAAAGTATTAACGCAAGGGGGCAGAATAATTTTGTACGCCCCACTTTTCAGTTTTTTATTTCTAAAAAAAGTTTAAAATATCCAATAAATTTCGTTCCACTTCACGATTGTGTCCCACTTGTTGTTGATTCTTCACAAAAAATTACGATTTCATTTCTTTGTTTAAAACCTGAAATGTGGTTCAAGCATGTGGCAAAAGGTTGAAAAGTTCAAGGGGGCCGAATACTTTTGCAAGGCACTGTATATATTAATGACTACACCAGTAATAATGATCATTATTTGTACATTAACAGTTGCAAAAACAATGGGATATATTGATATGAAACATAAAAAGCTATAAAAAGATGAATAGAACTAAGTAAGTCTGATGCTTGTGCAAAATTATACTGACAAAGACAATGATTCACAGTTTAATCACACAAACAAGCCTCATAGATTATTTAACACATGGTTTGAAGTAGTAAGTTATTAAGCCATGCAGAAGCAGTTAGCCAAATTGAACTCCAGTGCAAAAACACTAAATATGTCTTGGCTGATTTTTGGGTAAGATTTTAGAGTAAAATTGTTCCAGTGACATTATACAACACTTCCCTTACTAGGGTATTGCCAATGCTATGGGCCACCTCAGTCACACCCATTAGGGATTGTAGTCATTGTGGCTTGATGGTGTTAATCTGTATTAACACCGCAGATATGGCAATGAAAGTCACAAAGGACGAATTGTAATATCGGAACAGATGTAAGTTTACATTACCCATAAGAACTAATATTTCATTTTATGCCATATGTAATGTAGATACACAGTACAATGTTTTGTTTAACACACAGATGACATCCAGTTGCTAAAATCTCATGTGAGACTGATGTTTCCATTATAGCAGATCAACAGAAAGCAGGAAGTCAATTTCATGCATGAGCAAAGTAAAATACTTTTTTCCCCATCACTTTAGTCATCTGTGCAATCACTGATACTTAAAATCCTAATTAATACAGTGGCAGCCACTGCAGAAAGCTGAAGAATCATCCACAAAGAGAATTCCATTCAAAGTTCCAGGCCTGTCCATTGTGTAGATGTACATAATGACTACTACAATGACTACAATAAATTTTTGTGTAGGTGGTTGACAGCATTCTGTGGTTGGGTGTAAGCAAGTTTTTTTTCCTGTTTTGCTCACTCCGTATTAGTGGTTTTAATTGAATGCATTTGTGTTACATGGGGTTGTGACCTACAAGTATACATTGGGTGTAGATAACTAAGTTGCTGCTCCTAAACAATATTGTAATATAATAACACAACCCTAAGTAAACACCAGTTTGCACAATTCATTGTCATCATAGAGAGGAGGATTGGCTTATATAAGTGTAAGCATGAGAAAGGACAAATGATGACAGAGAACACATTTTTTGTGAATGTCAGTCAGAAGAATATTTACACTGGTCATAATTTTGTCTTTCTGAATTACATCATACTTCCCATGGAAATAGTGGTCTAATCTCAGTGCTCATTGCTGATCCCTATTCTGTGTTATTCTGTTAATATTCACCACTGGCCTTTTTGCCTACTTTCTCATTTATTCATTTGGACCTCTGAATTGAAATCTTTGAAACCTTTGCATGGTTTTTGAATACAAAAGAGTAGTGTATTTTACAGCACTGAGGGTCACCATGCAGGTAGGTATCAAATTACTGCTGCGCCACCACTGTGCCATTGACCTGATAGTTAATCATTTTTTTAAATAATACATACCGCTACCCAGTTTCCGTTTCAATCAAATTTAAAAATGCAGAACCAACCCAAAATATGTAACATACATAGGACTATTGCATAAGGCTTACAATGTCTCTGCACTCACTCTTTTAAAAGTGAATTTGTTAACAGAATACAAGTAGAGTCATGGAGGATTTATATTTTCTAATGAAGGTTTTGGTTTCAAATTAGAAAACATTCATTCTTCTAAGGGAGTAAAACTGTTTGCTTATGTAGGTGTAATATATTGTATCTTGTAGTCTTGATAGGTTTAAATGCCAATTTTTACTAGTTTAGTTTTTTGTAAAATCTCCATTTACTTTCTAAGAATTTAGAAAAGCAGTTTAGTATGTAGTTATTGAGATCAAACTGCTATTTATGAAACCTTTCTGTCGGGCCCTATTGTAGTACAGAAATAGCAGTAATTGGGTTACTTAATGATCTATTAATGTCTTCAGGCAATAGATCACTTCCTTTTCGCCTTTTGTTAGATTCAAATGCAGAATTTGATACTGCAGTTCATATTTTACTGAAAATGTTCTCAATGTTTAATTATTATAACACCACTGATTGGATGCTCTAGTAAATCTATGAATAAACTTGAATTAGAAAACAATATCTCGAGTGCTAACTAAAATTATTAGTTTCATTCTATCATCTCTGCAATGACTATCTGTTATTTTGTTATTACAAAATACTTCTGGTAACATATACAGGTGCTCCCCAATTTACAAATGGGATATGTTCTGACAAACCCCAACATAAGCTGAATGTTTAATATATACTTTATATATCATGGCATAGCTTAAAACACTTACATTAACATATGTTGGTTCATTCATTCACTTTCTTATCTGCTTGATCCTGGACAGGGTAACGGGATAGCCGGTGGCATAGGATGCAAGGCAGGAACAACCGTAGACAGGGCGCCCATCCATCATAGGGCACATACACTCATACACACACTAGGGGCACTTTAGAGACACCAATTCTAACACGCATATCTATGTCTATGAAGAGTACCGTACTGTGTATCACTTGTCCGGGGAAAACTCAGATTTCTGCTGAATGTGTATTTGTGTATTTAGGCATGCCCATTGTAAAGTCAAAAAAATCATAAACTGACCCATCATTATGGGGAGCACCAGTAAAGCAGTAGCATATGGTCCCACAGTATCTGAGTGAACTCGAAGTTTCCCAGCACATCTTCTTCATTCACAAAGTGTAGAACTACTTTTAATTCTTGGAATTAAAAAAAATAAATCAGGGGCAGGAGCAGGGGGAAGGGCATTCTCATACATGGCTCCCTAGCTATGGAACAACCTTCCCACATTTATTTGGGATTCAGACACACTCCCAATTGTGTCTAAAAGTCTAGATAAAAAATGTACTTATTTACACAAGTTGTGTGTTAGTCTCTTTAGACTGGGATGTGTGGTTCTGGGCCTGGGGCCTGGGCTCTGGGACCTGGAGTTGTATCTGGACCTGTCATGTTGGTTACCCTGTCATCATCCTGGCGTGGAACATGCTATTTTATCAGGTGTGTTGGTCAGGGCTAGGCTTCAGTCTTCAATTGTCTATCTCTGCTTTAGACTGAGGGCAAAGCCAGGAGATCATTGTTATAGAGATTTGCTTTGATCTGGGATGCTGGGCTGCTGCCATCTTGCCTCTCACATGTGATCACTCAGATTGTTGATGGTTGAGGGAGCAAGTCTCTGCTGTCTCATGGGATCCCTTTTGATTGTTACCTTCTGGTTCTCCTCTTTTTACGTATTCTGTTGTAGTTCGGCAGACAGAGTCTAGTATTACACTTAGCATAACTGTATTATATACTTCATCATCTGTAACTACATGTTATAGACTTTATCATCCATAACTATGTGTTTTCTCTGACTGAATGGCAAGCAGAGGGTATATTATGTGTTCCCCACTACAAACGTAATCTAGAAACATCCCTATTCTATATAAATAA
Organism: Ancistrus triradiatus; assembly: GCA_025084515.1. NCBI lineage: Eukaryota > Metazoa > Chordata > Actinopteri > Siluriformes > Loricariidae > Ancistrus > Ancistrus triradiatus. The sequence goes on from JAJAGP010003067.1 coordinate 8,510, forward strand.
GTTTGACTTAACTTCTTTAACTGCTGTGTGTTCATTTTAGCATCTCTCTTTGGTTCTATCTGTAGACTCATATGGATTCATATGGTTTTTGCAATCCTTAAGCTACTGCAGGTCATAGTTCATTTAAGTCTAAATACACAACTGTTTTCATGGTATAAGTACTGACTGTCAATGGGGAACCACAAATTGCATGGACCCTGTAACGGAGAAGAGTTAAACACTCAGACTGGCTTTTACTCCCTTACCCCACTATCTGAACCACTAACGCTTTATAACATACACTAATGTTAAAATACTGGGAAAATACTGGATGTATAGGGTGTTCTGAATGGCTTTATTTCTCTAGCTACACCCTACACTTTCTTTTTATTGAGGGTTATTATAAGGTAAACAGACAACCGTTAGACAGTAGAGAATTTCATACATGGGTGTGCACATGTATGCAGTAGTATACATGATGAAGGAGCCCCTGTTAGTTAGAGAGGTGAAGGCTTGTGGGGAAAACAGGGAAAATCGGAAAATCCCATGCAGTACATGACACTGAGTTCATTCATCATTTTTCTTTCTCCTCTCATTTTCTTTCCCCCCTGTCACACATACTGCAGGTAACTTCAGGCAGTCATATAGGGGACAGAGCTGAAGGTCATTTAGTGCAGAGATATGACCGAAAATGAACCTTAATTAACTTTACTCAATGAGGCTGGCATTGAGTAAAGCTGACAAGAGCGAGCTTTAAGATCCATCCACTTTGAGCTCAGAGCTTCTGTGGATGGCATCCCATTTACAATTACATTTAGTAATTTAGCAGATGCACTTAGCCAGAGCGACTTACAACTGATACAATCTTACAATCCAAGAAATTGTGGGTAGCTCAAGGGCACAACTGTGGCAGACTGGGCAGACTGGCTGAGGTGGGATTTGAACTCTGAACATTCTGGCCTAGTACCCAGTACCAAAACCTTAAGCCACCACAGTACAACATGAATGTTTTTATAGAAAACACAACACAAATTGTCTAATAAATTCTATTAAAGGACATGGATAGTTTTAAGTTAATAGAAAGCAAACCAAAAACACATTGATGTACAGTGGTGCTTGAAAGTTTGTGAACCCCTTAGAATTTTCTATAGTTCTGCATAAATATGGCCTAAAACATCATCAGATTTTCACAAAGTACATAAAGATTTTTTTTTCCCTAAAAGTAGATAAAGAGAACCCAGTTAAACAAATGAGACAAAAATATTACACTTGGTCATTTACAGTGGAGCAAAAAAGTATTTAGTCAGCCACTGATTGTGCAAGTTCTCCTATTTAGAAAGATGACAGAGGTCTGTAATTTTCATCATAGGTACACTTCAACTATGAGAGACAAAATGGAAAAAAAAAAATCTAGGAAATCACATTGTGATTGGATTTTTTAAAGAATTTAATTGTAAATCATGGTGGAAATAAGTATTTAGTCACCCACAAACAAGCAAGATTTCTGGTTCTCACAGACCTGTAACTTCTTCTTTAAGAAGCTCTTCTGTCCTCCACTCATTACCTGTATTAATGGCACCTGTTTGACCTCGTTATCTGTATAAAAGACACCTGTCCACAGCCTCAAACAGTCAGACTCCAAACTCAACCATGGCCAAGACCAAACAGCTGTCGAAGGACACCAGGAAGAAAAGAAAATTGTAGACCTGCACCAGGCTGGGAAGAGTGAATCTACCATTGGCAAGCAGGTTAGTGTGAATAAATCAGCTGTGGGAGCAATTGTAAGAAAATGGAAGACATACAAGACCACTGATAATCTCCATTGATCTGCGGCTCCACGCAAGATCTCATCCCGTGGGGCCAAAATGATCATGAGAACGGTGAGCAAAAATCCCAGAACTACACAGAGGGACCTGATGAATGACCTGCAGAGAGCTGGGACCAAAGTAACAAAGGCTACCATCAGTAACACACTATGCTGACAGGGACTCAGATCCTGCAGTGCCAGGCGTGTCCCCCTGCTTATGCCAGTACATGTCCAGGCCCGTCTGAAGTTTGCCAGAGAGCATATGGATGATCCAGAAGAGGATTGGGAGAATATCATGTCTTCAGATGAAACCAAAATAGAACTTTTTGGTAAAAACTCAATGCGGAAGAACAATGTTGAGTTGCATCCCAAGAACACCATACCTACTGTGAAGCATGGGGGTGGAAACATCATGCTCTGGGGCTGTTTTTCTGCAACGGGGTCTTGATGACTGATCCGTGTTAAGAGCAGAATGAACGGGGGCATGTATCGTGAGATTTTAAGCCAAAACCTCTTTCCATCAGTGAGAGCATTGAAAATGGAACTTGGCTGGGTCTTCCAGTATGACAATGATCCAAAACACACTGCTTGGGCAACGAAGGGGTGGCTCCGAAAAAAGCATATCACGGTTCTGGAGTGGCCTAGCCAGTCTCCAGACCTCAACCCCATAGAATATTTGTTGAGGGAGTTGAAAGTCCATGTTGCCCAGCGACAGCCCCAAAACATCACTGCTCTAGAGGGGACCTGCATGGAGGAATGGGCCAAAATACCAGCTACAGTGTGTGCAAACCTGGTGAAGACTTACAGGAAACGCTTGACCTCTGTCATTGCCAACAAAGGTTATGTTACAAAGTATTGAGTTGAACTTTTGTTATTGACCAAATTCTTATTTTCCACAATAATTTACAATTAAATTGTTTAAAAATCCTACAATGTGATTTGTTTGAATTTTTTCTCATTTGGTCTCTCATAGTCGAAGTGTACCAATAAAGAAAATTAGAGACCTCTCTCATCGTTCTAAGTAGGAGAACTTCCACAATCCGTGGCTGACTGAATACTTTTTTGCCCCACTGTATTTATTGAGGACAATGATCTAATATTACATATTAGTGACTGTCAAAAGTATGTGAACCTTTGCCTTCAGTGTCTGGTGTGACCCCCCCTGTGCAGCAATAACTGCAACTAAACGTTTCCTGTAACTGTTGATCAATCCTGCACACCAGCTTGGAAGAATTTTAGCCCATTCCTCCGTACAGAACAGCTTCAGCTCTGGGATGTTGGTGGGTTTCCTCACATTAACTGCTCGCTTCAGGTCCTTCTACAACATTTCGATTGGATTAAGGTCAGGCCTTTGACTTGGCCATTACAAAGCATTAACTTTATTCACATAACACATTAAACATGTTTAATGTGTTAACATGTTTGTTAGATCCAATTCCTACACGTCTACTCAAACAAGTATTACCTAGTGTAATAGAGCTAGTGTTAGTTATTTTAAATTCATCCCTTACCTTTGGTTATGTGCCCAAATCCTTTAAGTCTGCCGTTATCAAACCACTGATTAAAAAAGCCAATCTTGACCCTTGTGTGATATCTAATTATAGACCAATTTCAAATCTACCGTTTCTGTCCAAAACCTTAGAAAAAGCCGTCTATCAGCAGCTCTGTAGTTACCTCCAAAGGAATGAAATTTATGAAACATTTCAGACTGGCTTCAGGCCCCCATCATAGTACTGAAACAGCATTACTTAGGGTACTAAATGACTTGTTAATGTCCTCAGATAAGGGATGTGTTTCTTTTCTTGTTCTGTTAGATTTAAGTGCAGCATTTGACACTATAGATCATGATGTTTTACTAAACAGACCAGCTTAAGGGATCAGCACTTTCTTGGTTTAAATCCTACTTAACTGACCGGTACCAGTTTGTTCATATAAATAATCTAAGAATCTAAGCTCTCAAAAGTGAAGTATGGCGTGCCTCAGGGGTCAGTGCTTGGCCCGCTTTTATTCTCTCTGTACATGCTGCCCACTAGGCTCAGTTATATTCGTAAACATGGCATTAATTTCCACTGCTATGCAGATGATACACAGCTGTACATATCAGCCAAAAACTAATGACAGCCTTACAATCAACAAAATCGAGGACTGTGTAAAGGAAATAAAAGATTGTATGTTATTTTAATTTTCTCTTACTTAACTCAGATAAACTGAGGTGCTATTAGTGGGACCAAGGCTGTGAGAGACGAGTTAGCTACATCTATCCTAAATCTAGATGGCTGTCCAGTATTGCCCCGTCCGTCTGTAAAAACTTAGGGGTCACAATTTGATTCAGATCTCTCCTTTGATGCGCACATTAGCAGCATCACTCGAATTGCTTTCTTTCAATTACGTTAATATCGCTAAACTTAGAAATATCCTCTCTTTTAATGATGCAGAAAAACTTGCATGCGTTTATAACCTCAAGGTTGGATTACTGTAACGCCTTACTTACTGGATGCTCTAGTAAACCTATAAATAAACTTCAGTTAGTTCAGGAATGCAGCTTTGCCCCGAGTGCTAACTCGAACTAGAAAATTTGATCATATCACTCCTGTTCTATCATCCACTGCACTGGTTACCAGTCAAATTCCGCATTGAGTTACAAAAATACTTCTTATAACTTATAAAGATTCTACATGTGCCTGGCCCCACATTATCTGAGTGACCTCTTAGAGTTTTACAATCCAACTCGTCTACTTCGTTTTCGCAGGGTGCAGGACTTCTTTTAGTTCCTAGAATTAAAAAAAGTCACAGCCGGGGGAAAGGCTTTCTCATACATGACTCCCCAACTATGGAATAACTTCCCACTTTCGTTCGAGATTCAAGACACTCTCCAAAGCTTTAAGTCTAGGCTAAAGACATACTTATTTACGCAGGCTTTTGACTAGATTTAGACCAAATGCATGGCTTGGGGTCACTGGGGCCGGAGTCTGGAGTCATGTCTGGCCTGCCTGCCTGTTCCGCTTGCTGGGAGTGTCGAGTGGGCGGTCTGGCTGAACTGGGCTTCGGTCCTCGTGATCTTGACTCATGCATCCTTGCCTTTAGAATAAGGGCAGAGCTGGGGGTTCATAGTCAAAGAGTCTTATGGTGATCAGAGACGTTGGGTTTGCTGTCCTTCTGCCGCTCGTGGGGTTGCCAATGTCTCGTGTGATCCCTCTTGGCTGTGTTTCCTACCAGTTCTTCTCTTTCTAGCTTTCTAGCTATGCTGCTATAGCTAATGCTGCCGGGGTCTCATGCTACACTTGGCATCAGTGATTGACACGGCATCAGTGATTGTTAATAAACACTGTGCTCTTAATCAATAACTAATTACATTTCTGTTTTCTCTCCGAGCTGTGTTCCGGCAGTTCCGGCCCCACACATGATGTTTCATCTGATGGAGCTCCACTGTGCATAATTCACATTTTATTTATTCGACCATGACTCCATGACTTTTAGTTTCGCTCTTAGATTATTATCATTCATACCCTGGCCACTTAATGTCGATGTGCCATACTTCACATTCTATTCGAACTTTGACTCCATGACTTTAGTTCGCTCTTAGATTTATCATCTACACCGCCCAAGGAGGTTGGGTCCCTTTTTTGAGTCTTGGTCCTCCCAAGGTTTCTTCCTAGAAACTAGGGAGTTTTTTCCTTGCCACTGTCGCCCTAGGCATGCTCAATTTGGGATTGGACGTAGTTATTAGGAGATAATCTAAACTTGTAAAGTTGCTTTGAGACAATGCTCCATTGTAAAAAGCGCTATATAAATAAATCTGACTTGACTTGACTTGACTTCTTCTTTAACCATTCTTTGGTAGAACGGCTTGTGTGCTTAGGGTCGTTGTCTTGCTGCATGACCCACCTTCTCTTGAGATTCAGTTCATGGACAGATGTCCTGACATTTTACTTTAGAATTACCTTAGAATCTGATATAATTCAGAATTCACTGTTCCCTCAATGATGGCAAGCCGTCCTGGCCCAGATGCAGCAAAACAGGCCCAAACCATGATACTACCACCTCCATGTTTCACAGATGTGATAAGGTTCTTAGGCTGGAATGCAGTGTTTTCCTTTCTCCAAACATAACGCTTTTCTTTCAAACCAAAGAAGTCCTATTTTGGTCTCATTCATATACAAGACATTCTTCCAATAGCCTTCTGACTTGTCTATGTGATCTTTAGCAAACTGCAGACGAGCAGCAATGTTCTTTTTGGAGAGCAGAGGCTTTCTTCTTGCAACCCTGAAATGCACACCATTGTTGTTCAGTGTTCTTCTGATGGTGGACTCATGAACATTAACATTAGCCAATGTGAGAGGTCTTTAGTTGTTTAGAAGTTACCCTGGGGTACTTTGTGATCTTGCCAATTATTACACGCCTTGCTCTTGGAGTGACCTTTTTAGGTCGTCCCCTCCTGGGGAGGGTAACAATGGTCTTGAATTTCCTCCATTTGTAGAGTCTGTCTGACTGTGGATTGGTGTAGTCCAAAGTCTTTAGAGATGGTTTTGTAACCTTTTCCATCCTGATGAGCATCAACAACTTTTTTCTGAGGTCCTCAGAAACTTCCTTTGTTCATGTCATGATACACTTCCACAAACATGTGTTGTGAAGAGTAGAATTTGATAGATCCTTGTTTTTAAAATAAAACAGGGTGCCCACTCACACCTGATTGTCATTGAATGAAAACACCTGCCTCTAATTTCACCATCAAGTTAACTGCTAATCCTAGAGGTTCACATACTTTTGCCACTCACTAATATGTAATATTGGATCATTTTCCTCAATAAATAAATGACCAAGTATAATTCTTTTGTCTCATTTGTTTAACTGGGTTCTCTTTAACTACTTTTAGCACTAGTATTTATACATAACCCTAACCCTAGGGCTCACAAACCTTCAAGCACCACTATAGGAATCATTCACTAAATTCTAGAACTCTGTTTCAGAGTTTTAGAAAGTAATGAAAGATACTAAGCACATCTATAGGCAACATTTGTGAAACTTCTTCAGTGGGATGTCACTTGAGCTGCCTTGAAGGTGCGTTTTCTAATCCAGTTTGTGAACCTTTGCTTTCAGCATCTGGTGTGAAACCACCCCCACCCGTCCCCCCCACCCCATGATGCACTTCCACAAACCTGTTTTGAACATCAAACTATAATAAATACATGTTCTTTAAATACAACAGGGTGCAAAGTCACACCTGATTGACATCCCATTGACTGAAAACACCTGATTCTAATTTCACCTTTAAATTTATTGCTAATTCTAGAGGTTCACATACTTCTGATATGTAATATTGGATATTTTTCCTCTATAAATAAATGACAGAGTATAAAGTTTGTTTCTTTTTATTGGGTCCTCTTCGTCTATTTCAGGACTGAAAATCTGATGTTTTAGATCATGGCTGTACAGAAGTATAAATTATTCTAAGGGTTCTCAAGCTTTCATGCATAACTGTCCATGAAGGTGCCCAGCAGAGGAACTTTGTCAGATTATACCTGTTTTGCACCATCTGTAATAGGCAGTGGTCAGGACTCGGATTCTTTAAAAGCACACAGGAGGAATGTTTCTTGATTCTTGCGTGTAAACTTTTGTCTTTGTGCAAGTCTTCTTGAACTGAGGCTGAGAAAGTCTGCCACTATATTTCACAACAAATCAGATAATTTATTAAACTAAGTAGCCTGTAGCATTTATCCTAAATCTTAGGAATACCTGTGAATGAATGCTAATGAGTAACACGATTTGCAAGTCATGCAGTGATTGTGCAGATATGGAAATATTACATGTTTCTAATCTAGAGGAGACATATTAGAAAAATGTTAGAACTAAATCACAAGAAACGTTAATAACAACTTGTTAATAACAAATAGTAGCAACATACAATGAATTAATATTATGCTTAGAATAAAATGAAATAAACGGAAATAAATATTTTAAACAGAGTGTACTCTGTTACTGTTCATCAAGACTGAAATGAATTTTGCAACAGATCATGAAGAATCATGCTCAAATATACTCTTAAAATATGGAAATGTGTTTCTTTGATCCCAATGACATGCGTACTGCTCATCTTGTTATAAGACCTGTTTTCACAATACGACTTTGAATTACCATTTCAAAGCATCAGTCACAGTTCAGCCCATCCAGCAGATCTGAAAGCAGGTTCTGAACCACAGCATTGCTTGTGATCTACACTACAGCATTTTCATTGGCCTGTCGAATTGACAAGAGCTGGGACTTCATCCCTAGCATTACCCTAAGCATTACCATCGTTATTATATCAGTGTTCCACCATTGTGTGAAGCGAAATAGGTTATTCGCATCTGTTGTATGAAAAGTTGTATATTCTATTACTCATGTTACATAATTTAAATAAATTGTATTATAGTGGGAAAAATAGTCAGTCCAGAAAAATGAGGCAAGAAAATAGGTTGTGTGCATATGAGTCCTGGTTAGATGTATAAGCTGAATAAGTAATTAAAGCTTTAATAAAGAGAAAAGAAAACAAGCAAGCAGGTGAAATCTCTGCTCGGCTGATCTACTGGGTAACTTATGTTGACAAGGCAGACAAGTGAGGCACCAGGCAGTATGACAGGTTGCCCATCTATCATTGCTTTGGACATGCACACTTGTCAAACTACATAATGCTTACTTTTAAAAGCAGGCATGTCACATGACAGGACACAGAGTCAACAGGGCAAAACTTAGCTTGGATTCTAACAGAAACTCAGAAACTTTGATTTTCTTAATTAAACGGATAAAAGACCAAACTTTAAATCGCTAAATATTAAGCTTTCAACAACAAATCATTGGTTGAAAAAATAGCAAGAACTAAGAAAATGCACTCCTGATACCTGTGCCACCATTTGCTGGTCACTGCTCGTGGCTGTAGTGAACTGTTGAGGGGAGATGGGAAGCTGAAAACAGGAAATTCGCTTACATAGTCGTCTCGTACACAATCATAAAAATATTTAAATGTTTGATGTAAAACTCAAACTCACACATGGCTAGGTGCTCAAAAAACATTGTCCTTTTTAAGTTTACCCATTAATTGGTAATATACCACACTTGATGCAGCCTGTCACTAGCCTAAAACAAACTCTTATACAGAGCTAGGAGTGACAGATCTATAGGTAGAGATCTACCATATGCAGTCTTGTGAATCCCAAGGTAAATGATTATGAAAATCTCCAAAAACAGCCACAGTGTTCATTAGACTGTCTGCAGCTATTGTGAAATTTACAAGACCCTAAAGGCACCACAAATCCCTATTTCACTATCAGATATTAAGAGAATAGGTAAATGCTTTGAAACAACAGGCGATTGTGGTCAAAAGTGCTTGAAGCCATTACCATTACGTGGAAGAACACAGACTCCTCTTTCTGTAAAAAAGCTGGCTGCAAGTTTACCCACAAAGCTTAAATATTTAAATAAATCAAAGGAAAGGCTATCCCATACCAAGTTACTTTATCCATTTGTTTAATTCTTGCAAATTTTATAACCAATGATTTGCTGTTGAGAAAATTAAAAGCTTAATGTTTTGCAATTTTGGATTTAGCCTATTTTTGTTGCCCAGATGTGTAGCTAGCAGACAGCTTAAATGCTCCTCTACTATTTTAACTATAATAACAGTTGTTATCAGGAAAAGCTCAATTTGAATTGATTAAGTATCATTAGCAGTGGTTTCTGCTGTCACTTTACAGTTTCAGGGATCTTCTGTTCAATTCCTAGCCTGGACTCTGCCTGTGTAGAATTTGCACGTTCTTTCTGTGTCTGTGTAGGTTCCTTCCATGTTCTCTGGTTGCCTTCCACATTCCAAAGACTTGTTACGTCAAATGGTGTCTCTAAAGTCTCAGTGTAAGTGTGTGTATAATATGTTTATATGACATTGTTGACACTGGGACAGTTTGCTGGTTCTCATTAGGAAAACTGCTTTTTTTTCTTTTCTTTCTTTCTGTTTTAACAGAAATTGCAACTTTCTTTTGGGTGTGGGTGTAGCACTAATTAGCTCCAGTAATCATTATGTTAATGGGCAATTCCCACAAAGATATATGTGTGCATGTGTGTGTGCGTGTGCATGCACATACGCTCTGTGATTGAATGGAACCATTTATATGGTTGGTTCTCAACTTGCGCCCTGTGCTGCAGGTAATGCCCTGGGACTCTGAATTTGATTAAGCTGGAATGAAAATTATTAAGTAAATGAATGCGGTGTATATTACATGTTCTATACTATATACGTATATAATCAGATGTGTATATTACATTTAGGCTATTTCGACCTAAGTTAGTAGATGAAATTAAAGGCCTTTATAAAGGTAAGAAATAAGTACATATCATACTTAAGTAAGCCCCCCCACTGTTATAGTAAAAATGTTGGCTGACTTCATCTTACATGCCATTTGAAGAATGTAAAACCAATGTTTCCCTTATTTGTTTACATAAATATTTATTTGTATTGCTAATATTGTAGATTAATATAGCATATACTGTAATGCTACCAATGCTACCAATATGACACCATACAGACAGGCATGAGCCATCACACTTCCTCCTTTCTCTCCCCTACAAAGCCCTTCTGACAGAAATGAGCAGTGTGACAAATGTGAGCCTAGCACAGTTTGAAGGCAGTGATGGCAAGAGCCCAACAGTAATGTGAGGCTCCAAATTCAGGGAAGTGAGAAGTGTTTAGAGGGTGATTAAAGAAAAGAAGGACATATGCATTATGATAAATATCATATGTGATTTGGTTGGAGCGAATAACATAACATTGCAGTGTTGGACACATTTGGGATGACACAGCTGACCTTAAAAATATATCAAAATAACTCATCTTTGATGACTCCCAGCCAAGAACTATTAGGTTGATTACTGTTACTGTTTAAGGTTCAGTGTACAGGTACTCCCTGGTTTACAATGGCCCGACTTATGATATTTCAACCTGTACAAAATGTAGAATTTTCAGCAGTGCGTGACATAGGGAGTCACATTGGGGGAGTGATGAGTGCTGGGAAGTGATGTGAGGAAACGACCATCGCTTTCGTTTGCAGTGGTGTTGTGAACGAGGAACCTGGACTGTTACAAACTGGAACCCTATCGTCCTTAGTGATGAATCCAGGTTCTGTTTGGGATCCGACGATGGTCGAGTTCGAGTATGGAGGCCTCATGGTGAGCACTTCAATCCTGCCTTTGCTGTGGAGCAACGCACTGTGCCAACTGCAGGTGTGATGATCTGGGGAGTCATCGCATATGACAATTGATCACCCCTAGTAGTGATACGGGATTGAAGTGGGGATTTCTGGACTGACTACTGTGAAGTGACTACTGTTATGTGCACATACAGAGTGTATGCGGGATTTGACAACACTAGATACAGTGGGGCAAAAAAGTATTTAGTCAGCCACTGATTGTGAAAGTTCTCCTACTTAGAAAGATGAGAGAGGTCTGTAATTTTCATCATAGGTACACTTCGACTATGAGAGACAAAGTGGGGAAAAAAATCCAGGAAATCACATTGTAGGATTTTTAAAGAATTTAATTGTAAATTATGGTGGTATTTGGTCAATAAATTTGGTCCACCTCAATACTTTGTAACATAACCTTTGTTGGCAATGACAGAAGTCAAACCTTGACCATTTTGACTCTGCCTCCTTGCGTGGCCTAGGTGTTATACATAAGAATTAAACTTCGCTACCAAATTAATACGTTTATAGCAATTGTATAAATTAAACATAAGCTAAATGAAATGAACAGAGAACATATTTAAAGAAAATACAATAATTACAGAGTGGCTTGGTGGACACGCCTTACAGCAAGAAGGTCTTGGTTTGATCCCAGGTGGAGCAGTCTGGGTCCTTACTGTGTGGATTTTGCGTGTCCTTGTGGTTTTACTCCAGGAGCTCTGGTTTCCTCCCACAGTCCAAAGACATGCTTTAGGTTAATTGATTACGCTAAAGTGGCCCTAGTGTGTGTGTGTGTGTATATAAGTCTGCGATTGTTTGTGATGGATTGGACTGTCTAAGGTTGATCCTGTCCTGAGCACTATGCTGCCGGCTAGGCACTGGATTTCCCATGACCCTGTCAAGGATTAAGTGGACAGAGAGTGTGAATGACTGAATGAATGAATAGTAATTACAATAAAATATAATAATATATAGACTCCAATAAATTAAACAAAATTCAATATTATGAAGAGTATTATAAATGCAGAATATAAAACTATAGCATGTAAGACAAGTGTATATAAAGAAAATATTGAATAAAGTAAAAGCATTTTACTTCATTTATTAATGAAATTCATTTATTTTAATACATTTTTCCATCCCCGTGAAGGTGGAAAATATGATTACAGAATGAATGTAATGCGAGTCAATCAAAGACACATCAGGGAACTAAGCTTAGACAGGATGCCAATGTGCGTGCACGAGCACACACACACAGGGACACTTTAGAGACACCAATTAACCCAACACGTGGGAAGCGGTAGGAAACCGGCGTACCCAGAGCAAGCAAACACAGACGTGGAGAACATGCAAACTCCACACACTGAATGGGATCAAACCAGAGATCTCCGGAACTCCACTAATGTGCGACCTATGGTTAATTGTTTTAAGGCAATGTACCATTGTAGAGGGAATGAACGGCGCATTTGGTTTGGTGCGGAGGTAAATTTGGGTGCCTTCTGCCTAATAATAGAACTTCAGACCATGTTGACAAATTATGTGACCAAGGGGCTGACGTAGATGATATATAGAAGAGGACCCAAAACTGAACCCTGTGGCTCACCTTGAGAATCTGTATCTGTCAGAGGAGATATGAATTGGACCATGTTAAGGCAATACCACTGACCTGTACATACCACTGGAGATGGGAAAATTATGATGGGATATTATGATTAATTCTGTCAAAAGCAGCACGAAGATCCAGAAGTAGCAGGATATTGCTGAGACCAGAATCTGCAGAATGGAGGTCATAAATTACTGAGAAGTCCTGTACTGTGGTGGGAGCAATACAGGAAAAGGGTCAACTAGATTACTAGCTTGTAGCTGTGAGCCCACTACTTTTTTTAGTATCTTAGAAAGAAAGAGGAGGTTAGAAATGGTCGATTTGGGTGTTAATGGTGCAATTGAATGGAATAACAAGAGGGGAGGAGGAATGTTCAAGGATGCTCAGAATTTCGTTTTGCAAGAATTTGCAAGACAGATATGATGACCTGGTAGTATTAAGAGCATTTTGTATTGTGTAATGTCACATAGCATGTGTGTAAAATGTCAATACATAAGGATCTTGCCTCAAGATGGAACAAAAGTAAGTACTAAATACAATCACTGTATTTATCAATATGAGAAACTGACCAGATGTGGAAAAAAACGATTTCAATAGTGAAATAGGATCAGAAAGAGTGCGTGAACAGGAAAAACTAGGGGAAGTGTTGCATTTTTATTAGTTTTAGTAATTTGTCTGCAGAATTAATGGGAACAAAATTATGAAAGGGTACGATTTTGGTGTTAATGGTGCAATTGAATGGATGCTCAGAATTTTGTTTTGCAAGAATTGGAGAAACTCTTCAGAAAGGGTAGTCGACCCGGTCAGTGTAGGGGATTTGCACTGATTGGACTTATTGCTTATTTATGCCCTTGCATATTATTTTAGACACATATGATGACCTGGTAGTATTAAGAGCCTCTTGTATTGTGTTATTTCACAATTCATGTCTCTAAAATGGCGTCATATGTCAATACATAAGGATCTTACCCCAAGATGGCATAAAAGTGATCCCCTGCTGTCTATAAAAAGGCTTTGAGAGGCTACTTTTGGGTAGTGTACCTTTTGGTGAGAGATTGTAGACATGCCTCTATGATGTACTCGAAGACATTTTGCACAGTTGACAGACTTTGAGAGTGAGCACAACATTGGACTGAGATCAGCAGGATGGTCATTTCGACGAAGTTCTCAGGAATGTCTCCGCCAGATTTCAACACTTCCTTGGCCTGGCTGGTCCCAAGATGAACGCCAGCTTCGGCAATGTACAAGTGTGCAGGATCTACAGGCCCAGCTGTGGGCAAATATGTCATAGAGGCATGTCTAGCACACAACAATCTCTCACCAAGAGGTACACTACCCAAAAGTAGCATCTGAGAGCCTTTATATAGACAGCAGGAGAAGCAATTTTACACCATCTTCCATACATTGGCTGAGTCTGCTACCCTTTCTGAAGAGTTTCTCCAATTCTTGCACAACAAAATTCGAACATCCGTCCTCCCCTCCTGTTACTCCATTCATTTGCACCGTTAACAACCAAATCGTACCATTTCTAACTTCCTCTTTCTTTCTAAGATACTCAAAAAAGTAGTGGGCTCACAGCTACAATCTAGTAATATGGTTAAACCTTTTCCTGTCAGGTATGGCTCCCACCACAATACAGAAACTGCTGCTCTCAGAGTTGGGTCAAATCAGACCACACCTGCAATCATATACATATCTGTCCATGGCATAACTGCATGCCAAGTTTTGCAGCAGTCCGACATTTCTATTTGGGTGCTCTATTTGTTTTGTCAGTGAGTGTATTTCATGTGTCTAAGCTCAGAGGCGTACCATGGAGAGTTATGGGTAGCTGGGGCAGATCTAGTTATGTGAGGGTCTAAAAAGGCCTGGGACTGAACTGGAGGCTAGGGGAGAAAAATACAGTTAGTACCACCATACCATTATAGGCACAACAGGCTTGTAATTTATTACGACTTTAAAATAGCATTTAATTTACTATACAAATATCTCAATCAGTGTTTGATGGACAAATATGTAACAGGGATATAAAAATGTTTGCTCATTGTACATTGAGTGCAACTACACAAGGCATAACAAAGTCAAAAAACTACATTGAGTACTGTTACACATTTCAGATGGGATTGTTCTTCCCTTTTCATATATCTCAACCAACAACAGAAAGGTAACAGATTTCTTTAAATAGTGTACAAACAGTACATGTGATTACAATACTAAAGCAAAGATGGTTACACGTTCTCTGTTATTGTCCCCTTGTTCAAGGCCTTTATACATAGTACTTGATATGAAGATGTTTCCAAGAGTATAGAAAATACAAGCTTCTTAAACTCTGATGTGGCTTTCCTAAAAATAATAAATAAATAAGAGATGGCTAAAATGAAAAGTGATAATCTGATGGTTTATAGATCGATGATTATTTTTAGATATCATTGGCAGCATTTGCTGGAACCTGGTAATTATTCTTTTCATGTCTACCCCATTGCATTTACCTTTCTTTGTAGTTCTCCATTTCTCTGCATTGTTACATAAAAACTGACCAACCAACCTTGTGATAACAAACAGCTGAAACATTTGACAATGTGGTTTGAATATTACATGAATCACCAGTGTACAAATATAGTGCTATACATTTTTCACCAAAATAACTTGACACGTGCTAAATATTGGAAGACTTAACTGGCATTCTGTTATCATATACAAATAGAGATTTTCAATGTAGTCATCTATGGTAACAAGCCCATACGGCCATTATTGTTTTAAATGAGTGGTAGTCCAGTTTTTTTACTATGTAAACCTTAGTCATAACAAGCATTTGATCTTTTTCAATCTTTAAAAACATGTTAAATGTTGTTTTAAAATGGCTGTTGAAAGCAAAACCATCCAGTCATTACAGAAAAGTTGCTATACACATGTTGAATGCATATGTACATTGTATTAAAATCAGGGGTGAAAGTAGATTTAAATTCTTTTTCGGTACTACTACCACAACCTTCTTGTCTAACAACATGTACAATCTCTGTAAACTATGTAATTAATACAAGACCATCAGAGAGAATCTAGTTTTTCAAAATTAATTTCTAATTTTGTATTTTTGTTCTGTCAAGCTCCTGTTCACACTCCAGTCCAGTACAAATAATCATACGAGTGATACTCCCGAACCGTCCTCCGTCCCCTGGCTCTCATTCTCTTCAAGCTTTAATGGTGTTATATTTGACTGAACCCGAGTATGATATGAAAAATATGTTGGCTGCTAACACATGTAAAGATATTTTTTCTATTGATAGTTGCTATCTGTCTTACCAATGAAGTTAATCATAATAACCAGGCACCATAGTAAAAGCAAGGTATATTTTCTGCACTTTCCCTTAGGATCAGTAAAGTTCTAATCATCTATTACACACAATTAAATTCCTACAAGGTTCATTAAAAGTGGATTTCCTTAAATGGTTCTGTTGGGTTTTTCCCCAACTTGTCCCAGTAAACTTTTAGAGACTGCTAGAAGTAAAACCTGAATTTTCAGTTTTGTTTAAGACAAATAACCTGCTGTTAGTTACTGTGGACGTAGCTATATTTCTGAACAACAATAAGCAGTTTTATTCACAGAATCACTCCTTAAGTTTAATTTTCTGAATGAAACTCTGCATGTCCATTTCTATTTGACAAACAGTTGTACTTTTTCTGAGAAGCAGAGATTAATGGCATGTCACCATCTCAACTTAATTCCTCCACCCTATGTAGTGCATATGTTGAACACAATATGGCAGATCCTCCAATCAATTATTCATTTATATTCACACATTTATATTCAGGAATAGTACAGATAACTGCTTATTTAACATTCACTGGCTGTGAATTGAAATGTTTAAGTAGCCCTCCTAGTAGGGAATAGGTGTCATTTGAGACTGGGCCAATGATTGAATTAACTGAATAACTGGACAAACTCTGAATGTACCTTTTATGTTCTTCACTCTGACAGCCAAACAAGTGCAGTTTCATGCATTTTTCTTCATCTTTTTTAACCTTTTATTACTGTGCACCTTTATGATTTTTCCCGACCGTGACTTATTTTAAATGTGGCAGCTGCTCTCCCCTTGGTACTGCATACTGCCACTGAATCATTTAGTGGTATGCAGTACCGGGCCATCCTGGTGTACTTTCACCACTGATTAAAATTCCTTATTTGCAAGATGCAGAAATGCACATACAGTTGTCTGCAAAATTATTGTCACTCTTGGGAAGCCTGGGTAAAAAGTTTATGAAAAAAGCTGCGTCTAATCAATTTAAATTAAACTGAACATATGACTGAAATGTTTAGTTGAAAAAAATTTCCTACTTCAATAAAAAGCCTTGGAAAATAAATGTAAACAAAACCACATATGCCACAATTACATTGGGGCTTGAAAGTTTGTAAACCCTTTAGAATTCTCTATATTTCTGCATATATACAACCTAAAACATCATCACATTTCCACAAGTCCTGAAGTAGATAAATGGACCCCAATTAAACAGATTAGATGGTAAATGTAAGAATTAACCAAGTATTCTAATAAGTTCATAGTAATAGTTTAAATAAACAGAAACTAAATAAATATTAAGAGAGAACATTTAAAAATATAACAATTAAAATATACTAACTGGTAGACTAACATTTTAGAGAAAATGAAATATTATGAAGAGTATAATAAAACTGAGAATATAAAAGCTATAGCATGTAAGATATACAAACAATATGCATATTGCCATTATTTAGTCCAGTACACACAGTCACTTTAGGATCTTCTCCTTGGCAGGAAAGTTTGGTGGCATGGCAACCTCAGTTTACTGGACCCCTCTGTGGTCTGAGTACGGTGGGCTGGAGCTGGTGACGGAAGAATAACTTGAGTGAAGCTGAAGCGGAGGAATATCTTTGTCTATTTTCAGTACGTGCTTTAGGTCGTGTTTATACAAAATATTTAAAAAACTCTAAAAGGGTTCACAAACTTTCAACCACTGTATTTAAAAAGCAATAAACCTGAAGCCCTCATTAATATTTCATTTAGTCCCTTAATTACTTATTAACACTAAGAAGACTGGAGAGTATTCAAATGAAACAAAACAGGGCTGAACCTTAAAAATCAGGTAATTGCTATTTATAAATGCACACCTGCAAATGCTCTTATCCACTGTTGGGACAAGTAATTATGAATTTTAACCTACACTGTGTTGAATATGCCTGGAAGAGAAGGCAAAAATAAAACACACTGAGGCTTTCCAAATATAGTTACCAAAACTACAATAGGATGGCAACAAACCAACTGGCAGGTGTGAAGGAGTAAATGAAGAAAGTCATTTTTTAAAATCTAACCACTAATCTAACCTCTAGAGTTTGTTAGACCTCACTGCAACTTTGACTGGAACAATGTCTACGTCAGATAAAAATTAAGCTTTTTTTTTGTTGGGTTTGGTTTAAAAATAATATTTAATACTGAAAATCACCTAATCACCACTGTTAAGAATGGTGGAGAGTTTGTGATGTGGGGCTGTTTTCCTTTCTCATAGGCCCTGAGAACCTTGTACATATATAGTACATGGAATCATAGATTCCATGAAGCAACAGTCTTCTTTTTCCAAGAAGCTACAGCTGGGTCAAGATCTTCTGAACAGCAGAAAACATTATGGAAAACAAGCATTCCAATCCACACTAAAAGGGTTCAGAGACACCAGGAGATATTTACAGGTATGTACTATTTAACAACCATCTGATCAGTGTCCTGTCACTTTAAGAAATGAGGTCTTAAACATAAGAATTACAATAAATTACAACAGGAAATTTTACTTTTAACTTAGCCAACCATCATTGTGGATCTATGAGCATAGATGGGAGTTTAAGTGTAAGAAGTCCATAATTTGTTTGTGTGCTCACTTGCTAACATTAGGACTACAGACTGTTCTAACTCAGTTGATGTGTTTAGGGACTTTTTTGTGTAAGTTACTTTGTGTGTGTGTGTGTGTGTGTGTGTGTGTGTGTGTGTGTGTGTGTGTGTGTGTGAGTGAGAGAGAGAGACTTTCTGCTGCTTATTTGTAACAAGCTGTTAATGGTGTTCATAAGTGTACATGCCTGTTGTATAGAAAGTAGTACTGCTTCGTTTATGTCTTCATACCACCTGCATATTCTCTCTAAGATATAACTTTATAAACTCGTTCACATTCACTTGCTGAGTCTCTGTTTCATCTGACTGATCTTCCGTGTTGTCTATCAATGCATTTTTGGCTTTCCCATCCACAGGATTGTAACAGGACATAACTGTATTTTTTGGGGGGTAAAAATGGCCTTTATATTAGAATAGAATAAATAGACTATATATACACATTTATATAATCTTTTTACTCGTCTATACTAAGAGTGAAGTTCACTGTAAAACACAATGACATACAAATAGAGTTTGTCATTTAGATTGGATGAATACAAATTAATTCTTTACTAAAATTGACCATGGCTTAGTTAATTTGAGCTTGTTCATACTCCCTCTCTGTTTGAATCTCAATTTTGATTGAAATGTAAAAATTAGGCCATTGTTATCTTAAAGGAAATGTGTCATACTTGACACAAGTCTCCTAGTGTACTGCCCACACTGTTTCTATTCATTCATTTCAACAGCCTGTGTGGTTTTCAGCTACAGACAAAGATCCAGCTGTTAAAAACAAAATGAATCAGCTCCAAAATGAATCAGCTCTTGTTGAAAAATCCCCACTCATGATCCAGTTTAGCACTTTAAATTCATGAAAAAGTCTCTGATGTCCAGACCTTTCTTTCGGTGCCAAGAGCTCTGTTATGAGGTCACCAAATTGTAGATCATACTGGAAGACAAGATTAGGAGACCATTAAAAATGAATGACAAACACAGTAAAAAAACAATAGAAATAAAAACAAAACAATAGTGCAAAATGAACTCGCACATACATGATCTCATCAAATAACTGATGTGTTGTGTTATGTAACACGGGAAAAATTGGGCAGATCGAAAACAGATTGTTTGTACTGCCATATTAGCGTTCCACAGACAGACCAATCTGGGTTTGCAGATGCCACCAAAATGCTGCCTGCTGTAGTGGAGCAGTTATGGTTAAGGGCTGATTTTTATGATGTGGGATGTGTCCACTGAGATGAGCAGAAATGTTGTATGAGGATGTTTATTGCCCAGTATCACTATTTGACCTCATAAATTCTGTTGTGACTCAATTCAAACAAATGCCTTCAGTCGTGTTTTAAAATCCATTGAAAAAGTCTTTCCCTGAAGAATGGACACTGTTATAGCAGCAAGTGAGCAAAATGGCCTGAAGCAAATTCAAAACCTTATTGCAAAACCTTGACGAAGTCAGTAACAGTCAATAATAAACCTGTGTGTTCTGTACTTATTACATTGCACGCTTTGACTTGGATCTCTTTTCAATCCAATTAAGTTAGCCTCTTTCGTAGCATACTTTATGATACTTTACGAATGCTTTATGTACAATGATTGTTCACTTAGTACTAATAAATAGCGGTATTGCTAGAGCTTAATGCTGACAATAACAAAACAATAGCAAAGAACATCATGACAAAAGCATGATCTATGTAAACTACAGACTATGGAGAAAAAAAAGGGAAAAATTGGGAGTATTTTTCATGAACATACCAATTAAGTCATCATCAGGTATTGGTCAGTGAAAAAGTGGTTAACGTTACCACTGTAAATATAAAGAATATAATGAAAATGCCAAAACCAAATCTAAATACTGAGATATATTTTCATTCACAGTGCTTTCTAAAACAGGCAAAAAACAGTAGTAGATTCTGACTTCAGGGCTGTTACTGTACATACAGTGCTTGCTCTTTTTTGGAGTCAATCTTGCAATAAGAGAAACTGCCCAAGGGCATGTTCAGCCTTTGCAGTACAGCTTAATTATAGCTTCTCCTTCCTCCCTCTCTCCAGATGCCAAGACCATTTTTGTCACTCGATTACACCTTATTAATATGGCTCCTTCCCCTTGCTTTTGGTTGGGGTGCCAAACCGAAGTCCATGCAGAAGTCCAGGAGATGTGTTTCTGAGGAACCACAGAGGCAATAATAGAGCACAGTTTCTCCAGGTAGTGTATCATTTCGGAAGTGGAATAACACGAGATGCTGGCCGATGCTGTTTTTCTGAGGCTCCTGGTGTCATGCAATGAAGAAGCCCTCAGGCCCACATGCCTAATGTGGGAAGGCCTAGATTAAAACTGTATAAGCACTTCCATGATTTATGTGTATATGAAATATATAAATACACAATCAGATATATTTCTGAGCATTTTAAACATACAGAAATAATAAAATCGTATCAATGATTTTCTTTTACCTTTCTCTACCCTTTTAAAAAGGTCTACACATAGCAGAGGAGCTAGCTAAAGCACTGTCAAAAGGATTTATTTAGAGCTTCTCTTGTCATGCTCTCCCTCATTGTTTGTTCTTTTTCTGCATTAAATTGGTGTTGATCTAATGAGGCATGCCAGAGCTGGCTGCCAAAATGTGACGAGGTTGGCAAGGAACACCAAAATCTGATTTGCTACTCATCGTCAAGGAAGGTTGTTCCTTACATGATTCATAGAAACTTGAGATATATATATATATATATATATATATATATATATATATATATATATATATATATATATATATATATATATATATATATATATAAGGGATTGTGGGTAGCCTGGTGGTTAAAGGTCCCAAGTTTCAAATCCCACCTCTGCCAAGCTGCCACTGGTGGGTTACTGAGCAAGAACTTAACCCACAATTGTATCAATTGTAAGTCGCTCTGATAAGGGCATCTGCTAAGTGACATAAATGTAATATCAATGCCAGTAAGTGTTTACTATATACACTCACCGAACAATTTTATTAGGTACACCTTGCTAGTACTGGGTTGGACTTTGTGGCATTAATTCAGCAAAGTGATGGAAACATTTCTTAGGGATTTCGGTCCAAACTGACATGATAGCATCATGTAGCTGCTGCAGATTTGTCGGCACATCAGTGGTGTGAATCTCCTGTTCGATCACAAAGTTGCTCAATTAAATTATGGTCTTGTGACTGTGGAGGCCATTTGAGTAGTAAACTCATTGTCATATGTTCAAGAAACCTTTTGTGATACAGTGGAGCAAAAAAGTATTTAGTCAGCCACTGATTGTGCAAGTTCTCCTACTTAGAAAGATGAGAGAGGTCTGTAATTTTCATCATAGGTACACTTCAACTATGAGAGACAAAATGAGAAAAAAAAAATCCAGGAAATCACATTGTAGGATTTTTTGAAGAATTCAATTGTAAATCATGGTGGAAAATAAGTAATTGGTCAACCACAAACAAGCAGAGTTCTTGCTCTCACAGACCTGTAACTTCTTCTTTAAGAAGCTCTTCTGTCCTCCACTTGTTATCTGTATAAAAGACACCCTGTCCACAGCCTCAAATAGTCAGACTCCAAACTCAACCATGGCCAAGACCAAAGAGCTGTCGAAAGACAAAATTGTAGACCTGCATCAGGCTGGGAAGAGTGAATCTACAATAGGCAAGCAGGTTGGTGTGAATAAATCAACTGTGGGAGCCAGCATTGTAAGAAAATGGAAGATATTACAAGACCATTGATAATCTCCCTCAATCTGGGGCCCCACGTTTGATCCCATGGGATCAAAATGATGATGAGAACGGTGAGCAAAAAATCCCAGAACTACACGGAGGGACCTGATGAATGACCTGCAGAGAGCTGGGACCAAAGTAATAAAGGCTACCATCAGTAACACACTACGTCGAGAGAGACTCAGATTCTGCAGTGCCAGGCGTGTCCCCCTGCTTAAGCCAGTACATGTCCAGGCCCGTCTGAAGTTTGTCAGAGAGCATATGGATGATATGGGAGAATATCATGTGGTCGGATGAAACCAAAATATAACTTTTTGGTAAAAACTCAACTCGCCGTGTTTGGCGGAAGAAGAATGCTGAGTTGCATCCCAAGTATTTAGTCAGCCACTGATTGTGCAAGTTCTCCTACTTA
The DNA here is from genome assembly GCA_025084515.1 of Ancistrus triradiatus. Classification (NCBI taxonomy): domain Eukaryota; kingdom Metazoa; phylum Chordata; class Actinopteri; order Siluriformes; family Loricariidae; genus Ancistrus; species Ancistrus triradiatus. The sequence continues at coordinate 31,142 of JAJAGP010003067.1, forward strand.
GAAAGATGAGAGAGGTCTGTAATTTTCATCATAGGTACACTTCAACTATGAGAGACAAAATGAGAAAAAAAATCCAGGAAATCACATTGTATTTGGATTTTTAAAGAACTTAATTGTAAATTATAGTGGAAAATAAGTATTTGGTCAACCACAAACAAGCAAGATTTCTTGCTCTCACAGACCTGTAACTTCTTATTTAAGAAGCTCTTCTGTCCTCCACTCATTACCTGTATTAATGGCACCTGTCTGACCTCGTTATGTGTATAAAAGACACCTGTCCACAGCCTCAAACAGTCAAACTCCAAACTCAACCATGGCCAAGACCAAAGAGCTGTCAAAGGACACCAGGAAGAAAATTGTGGACCTGCACCATGAATCATGTAAGGAGCCCTGCTGTAAACAGAAGGTGAAGTCTAGTAGGCGCTACAGAAACATGGCAGGTGGCATTTTCATTCATTTCTGTACATCATTCATGTGTATATCAGTTCACAGCACTTATTATTTGTTGTTGACTGCAGAACCAATAGTGTAAAACATTCTATAATCTTTGTTTCAGGCTTAAATGCATCTAACTTAAATGCATCAACTTGAAAATGGAAATCCTTCTCAAAGTACTTAAAAAACCTTGAAACACATAAAACATTTGTAAACAATACACATTTAAACAAATTACTAAGAAAATAGGCAGTGGACCAAACCTCTGTGAGGCATATGAAGTGGGCAATGGAATCCTTCAAAACTTAAAAATTCTTTTTGTGTCTACAGTTAGCACAAGTTCTGTCAATGCATATTCATTTATCTGTTCATTCATTCACTCACTCATTCATTCACTTTCATATCCGTTTTATTCTGGACCGGGTCATGGGAGAGCCAGTGCGTAGCCGGCAGCATAGGGCGCAAATCAGGAACAACCCGAGACAGGGCGCCAATCCATCGTAGGGCACAAAGACAAACACACACATACACACACACACACACACACACACACAGTAGGGTGACTTTAGAGACACCAATTAACCTAACACACATGTCTTTAGACTGTGGAAACCGGAGTACCCTGAGTAAACCCAATGGACACAGGGATGAGCAGACCACTTTCACATGGGATTTAACCCAGGACCTTCTCGCTGTGAGACGATAGTGCTACCCACCGAGCCACCGTTAAAATCATATAGTTATGTTTACAATGTTTAAATTGAGGGTCAACACTCTTCCCCTTGGGATTTCCATCCCTTGCGACCTATCTTTATATCCCTCTGTCTGATGCATAGTTTGTGAAACAGTCTGTGTTGCCAAACAGCACAACTAAACATATGCTCTTTATAATACCATTCTAATTTAGAAGTATTCTCTAAAAGTTTCTAATTTATTTACACATGTAAATTACACTACACAATTGTAGTCAGCCATGTAACAACATTCCTGTGTTAAAGTATGAGGGTACTGTAAGTCCAAGCCCTGTGTCCGTGGTCAATATTTACAAGGTCGTTATGGTCAATGAAATATAGAAAAGCATCTGTTTGTGTAATGGTAACACACAATGAATCCATAATATTAACGTGTATTGTAGAAAATTCGCACACAGGAATAGTAATCTGGAAGGATATACAAAACATATCAACAGTAGCTTTTTTCTCATTTCAGCTGAAAAAGTGACAATAAATACCCACCAGTACATATAATAGAAGAAGGAAAGCACAAAGAAGGACATCTTGCACCAGGCCTCTTTCTGGCAGAACTTGAGTGTTTCATCATTCATGACACTCGCTGGGTCATACAGCAGCTCCTTGGTGTCTGTAGGGCTGTGGAAGTACCTGTAAAGTGAAAGAAACAAAACAGCCAGTGCACCACATTACATCATTTACACCACTTAACTAGGCTCTCTGGATAACACTGAGTAACACGCATACCATTGAGTTGTAAATGTCATAATGTTCTAAATAGACCACAACTGTCATTTTAATTATAGGATAATATATAATTATATAACTAACACTGCATTCTTACCTTTTGACCACATTTACATTTAGCAGACACCCTTATCCAGAGTTTACAGTCCAAGAAATTGAGAGTTAATTGCCTTGCTCAAGTGAAAAAGAGTGGCAGCTTGGTAGATGTTAGATTTGAACCCTGGACCTTCTGGTCTACAGTCCAGTACCAAGCCAATTGCCAAGCCACCACAGTCCCACAAATTTACAGTTACTCATTTTCCAGAAGCCCTCATCTAGAGTGGCTTACAACTAATATTCTCTTACAAGTGTTGGTTAATGGCGTTGCTCAAGGTCCAAGCAGTGGTGGTTTGGCAAAAGTGAGATTTGAACCCTGGCCCTTCAAGTCTATAGTCTATAGGCTTTTAGGCCACCAGCGGTCTGAGGGTGGGGCAGTGGTTAGCGTGATTGCCTCACAGCTGACAGCCCTGGTGGAGGACCTTTGTGGAGTTTGCATGTCTTCTCTGAGTATGTGTGGGTTTACCTCAGGTGCTCCGGTTTCTTCCCACATTCCAAAGACATGTATTAGGTTAACTGGTCACTCTAAATTGGTCCATGACTAGTGTCTTGCTATAACCTTGTTAAACTTGTGAATATAGCCTTTAATGCTGATGTGACATTCAGTAAACTAAACAACATACAAACAACAAAGGTTTGAAGGGTTTTTCACTGACTAAATTATATTAGCTTTTCAGATATGGCAACCATATTTCTAATCTATTTAATCAAAATTTTGTTATGCTGCCTGATTAGTTTTGCTGTACAGACTCCTACCATGCATGAAAACCACCAGATATATGCCTTGCAGGGGGTGTAGAAAACAGATTCTTACCACAGATGCTGTTAACTCAGGCATGGCGAATACAAAGTCATTTTTTAAATAAATAACTAAGGAAGGACTTCAACGCATGTCATAAACGGAGAGAATTCAGAGAAAAAACACTGGCAGCTATGTAGATGATATTTATAGGGAGGAACGGAAAAAGTAATAATGGATTTTATGTCTCTCCAGCATCCGAAGCCATACAGCATCTGGTATGGGCAGCAATTAACATGATTACAATGACTCCATCACAGACAAATCTCTGCATAAGTACAACAATAATGAGCTTTTGTTAAATAGTACATATTGCACTACAGTAGCTAGAACATATGTTTACAACTATTAAACATTCAAACACAACCTTCAAATATAATTGGCTTAAACATGCACACAATGTCACACTGCCTGCTGCTGGATAAATGTATCCTGTCCAGAGAAATGTTTTCTCCATTCCTTTCAAAGAAATCTAGTTCACCTCATTTTCCTCTTTTCAGGAAAGGTACTGAAGTGACTTTGACACTGAGAAGCAGAAGATACCCCTGCATCAGCAGTTATGCTGCAGGTTACTCCGCTTATGTTTCTGTTATTGTTATTTATTTACTACATAAATCTACACTATTCGAGTCAGGACTCTAAATATAAAAATACGTTTGTTTAAAAGCATAATGTAATATTGGGACACTACGGTCAGAGTGGTTTAGTTAGTAAAGCACTGGATTCAACCCCTGCCTCTGGCAAAGAGAGGTATGTCAGTTACAATTAGAACTAGTCAGAGTTGAGTTTTGGTTCCTTGCATCATGGTTAAGTCTAAGTTATATTCACTGGCACTGCATAAATCCATTTGAAGGTTGATTGCTCAATTTGTAAGATCGGGATGTGCTTGCTACAGTTTCTGTTCTTCATGTATTCAACCGAATTACCTCCCAGTTTGGGGGCTGGATTGGTAGTTGGCCGCACATGACACTAGGTGTGCTTCAGAGTCTTCTAAACCATGAATATTATTGAAGATGCAGTAAATTCACACTGCATATATATATATATATATATATATATATATATATATATAGAGAGAGAGAGAGAGAGAGAGAGAGAGAGAGAGAGAGAGAGAGAGAGAGAGAGAGAGAGAGTTATGCTTAAACGGTAAAACTAATGAAAGTCATGTCATGATAAAGATTTAAGGCATGGACTGAAGAGAATTTAATGTTTGTGCTGAGTGGAACTGAATAAGTAACTCATTCTGATGTATATTCTGAACTAATACATTTAAAGGCCTTTTCACTCAGAGTTGGACTTCAAAAATGCATGTCAAGTTTTGAAAAAGAACACACGTATATTAATGCCATCCTTCACACCGAGTCCGAAACTGACGGACTGCGACGTTGTGTAAAATGATTAATTGGAGCCTGTTCAACATCTAACCAGACCAGTCACTACCACAACCAATGAAACTTAAATATAAAGTACAAAGAGTTAAATATACAATATTAAAATATAAAGAGTTAAATATAAAAATACAATGGTACCTCGGTTCTCGACCACCTTGGAACACGTTGAATTCGGTTCTAGATCCATTTTGACTAGAAATATTTGTCTTGGTTCTCGTCATTTGCTCAGTACTCGGTGCACTTGCTTAAACCTGAATGAGTCGAGCCGTGTTGTTCAGCCAAAATTTGATTCATGATTTATGATTCATGATTAACTAGTCACGATTCAGTACACAGTGATTCAGGTTCACAACAGCCCTCGGAGAAAATTGCTGCTATGTTTTATTGTGTTTTTCTTTATTTTTACATTTACAGTACTGTATTCATAGCACAAATAAGTCTCCATCCTGGATCCTAAGACGGTTAGTGTATAAGAGCCAACCGAAAGGAAACCAAAAGCACAACATTAGTCGAGTCCTCCAGAAAACAGGCTGCAGTTAGCTTAGCAGCTATGCTAGCACCCGGAGTTCATCAACAGAGTAAGTGTTTGCTCACTTTTCACTTTCAATCCATTACTCACTAAATTACATGAGATTTTTCAACACTTTACTACATTATAATTAATAAGCTTTGTGTTAATGATTTTGGCCAACTGTAGGTAATGTACAAGTAGTTTAAGCATTAACTTACTTACTTACTTACTTACTTACTTATCATAGCATCCTTTCCATATCTCTGCTATGATACAATACAGACCGCTCTACCAAACACTCATTAAACTCCTTGGTCCATGCTGCATTCAACTTATGGATTTATCGGAACATATCCTCTTCATAAATCAGGGAGCACCTGTACAGCACAACTCCATTAATGCATATAATGCTTTATACAGTGTGGATTTTCTGGGTGTCTGGAACAGATTAATTAAATTTACATTATTATTTATGTAAAGATTTTGCTCAGTACTTTGTTCAGATTAATAATTAGATTCTTACCTCCATGTGTTGTAGAATAGCAAAGGGATGTTCAGCCCCACTGTTAACCATTCTTGGGCACACAAGAACATGATACAGAAGAGACCATGGATAGAATATTCTGGAAGCACCAGCTGGTGAAAGGACATAAAGATAACATACATTGCCAATTACTGCATCTTTTACAACTGAAGTCAGCTTTTGTATATTAAAAATGATAGCCCTTTTCATCTCTCTCGCTCTCTCTCAAACCCCAAATCAGAGAAAATTGGGACAGTATGGTAAATGCACATTAAAAAATAACGCAATGTGTCTTACATTGACTTTAATTTCATTACAGATTAGAATTAACACAATATATTTCATGTTGTGTCTACATTTGTTAATAAACATCCGTTTCTGTTTTAAAGGAAACACATTCCAAAAAAAGCTGGGGCGGGGCTAATAATAGTAATAGAGGTAATAAAAACTAAATAATGACGTGATTTCAAACAGGTGATGTCAACATTTTTTTGTTCCAAATCATGATTTATCATCTATAAATCATGATTTGGAACAAAAGCAGTATCCACAAAAGGCTGAGTCTTTGAGGAGCAAAGATTGGCAGAGGATCTCCAGTATGTCAAAATGAGTGAGAAAATTAAAAGCAATGTTCCGCAAAGAAATATTGAAGCGATTTGCATATTTCTCCCTCTAAAGTGCATACTATCATTTACAATTTAAAAGAAACTGGAGGAATTTATCTTTGTAAAGGGCAGGAACACAAGCCTAAGCTGAACACCCATGATCTCCAATCCCTGAGATGCCACTGCATCATCACCCCTCGTTCATCAATAGCTGATACAACCACATGGGCAAGGGATTACTTTGGCAAACCTTTGTAAAGCACTACAATATAGTTACATTCAGAAATGCCACTTAAAACTCTACTGTGCAAAAAAAGGAAGCCTCGTGTTAACCATGCCCAGAAGTGGCACCTCTGGACTTTGTGGCATCTAGGATGGACCACTATACAGTTGAAATATCTTCTTCTTCTTTCTTCTTCTTCTTTCGGCTTCTCCCTTTATCAGGGGTCGCCACAGCGAGTTAAACGTTTCCACCTCACCCTGTCCTCCACGTCCTCTACTCTCACCCCAACTCCCTGCATGTCTTCATTCACCACAACCAAATAACTCCTCTTTGGTCTTCCTCTCTGTCTCTTGCCTGGCAGCTCCATCGCCAACATCCTCCTACCAATATATCCACTATCCCTCCTCTGCACATGTCCAAACCATCTCAGTCTTCCCTCTCAAATTTTGTCTCCCAATTTTCCAACCTGTGCTGTCCCTCTGATGATCTCATTCCTAATCCTGTCCACCCTAGACACTCCTAAAGAGAACCTCAACATCTTAAGTTCTGCCACCTCCAGCTCTGCTTCCTGTCTCTTTGTCAGTGCCACTGTCTCTAAGCCATACAACAAGGCTGGTCTCACTACTCTCTTATAAATCTTTCCTTTTCACTTTTGCTGCGACCCTTTTGTCACACAGCACTCCTGACACTTCTCCACCCACTCCATCCCTGCCTGAACTCTCTTCTTTACATCCTTTCCACACTCCCCATTTCCTTGGACAGTTGATCCCAAGTACCTGAACTCCTGGACCTTTGTGACCACTGACCCCTGTAGCCTGACTGTTCCACCTGCCTCCCTTTCATTTACACACTGACTTTCAATTCCTCTCCTTTCCAGATTATACCTCCACCTCTCCAAGTTCTCTTCTACCGTCTGCAAACATCATAGTCCACGGCGGATTCCTGTCTGACCTCATCTGTTAGTCTGTCCATCACCAGAGCAAATAAGAAGGGACTCAGGGCCGATCCTTGATGCAGTCCCACCCCTACCATGATCTACCACTACCACTATCTGTCACTCCTACAGCACATCTCCACCGCTGTTACGCTGTTGTCATACATGTCCTGCACTAATCTAACGTACTTTTCAGCCACTCGAGACTTCCTCATACACCACCACAGTTCCTCCCTTGGCACCCTGTCATAAGCTTTCTCCAAATCCACAAAGACGCAGTGTAGCTCTTTCTGACCATCTCTATACTTCTCCATCAGCAGTCTCGAAGCAAAAATCGCATCCATGGTTGCTCTTCCTTGGCATGAAACCATACTGTTGTTTCCACACACTGTCACCTCCTGTCTGAGCCTAGCTTCCACAACTCTCTCCCAAATCTTCATTGTGTGGCTCATCAACTTTATGCCCCTATAAGAGCCACAACTCTGTACATCACCCTTTTGCTTAAAAATCGGTACAAGTAAACTTTTCCTCCATTACTCCGGCATACTCTCATTCACCAGAATTCCATTTAATCTAGTCAAAAACACTACTCCCAGCTCTCCTAGACTTTTCCACACCTCAACCGGTACGTCATCAGGTCCCACTGCCTTTCCGTTCTTCATCCTTTTCAAAGGGTTCCTCACTTTGTCCTCCTAATCTTTGCTACATCCTGTTCCACAATTTCTATGCCATCCAACCTTCTTTCCCTTTCATTTTCTACATTCATCAACTCCTCAATATACTTCTTCCATCTTTCCCTCACCTTCTCCCCACCTGACCGTACATTTCCATTTCTATCCTTGATCACCCTGACATGCTGCACATTCTTTCCAGCTCTATCTCTCTGTCTCACCAGCAGATACAACTCCTCCTCTCCTTCCCTACTGTCTAACCTTTCATATAAACTCATCATAGGCCTTCTGCTTGGGCCTTTGCTACCTCCCTCTTTGCCCTGTGCCGCATCTCCTTGTACTCCTGCCTACTCTCATTAGTCCTGTCCCTGGTCCCATTTCTTCTTTGCTGACCTCTTTCTCTGAATAACCTCCTACACTTCCTCGTTCCACCACCAGGTTCCTTTTCATCCCTTTGCCTGTCCAGAAGACACACCCAGTACCTTTCTACCTGTCTGTCTAATTACTGTTGCTGCTACTGCCTAGTCATCTGGGAGCTCTTCTTATCACCCAAAGCCTTTCTCAGCTCCTCTCTGAACTCCTTACAACATTCTTCCTTTCTCAACTTCCACCATTTGGTCCTCTGCTCTGCCTTTGTCCTCTTCCTCTTCTCTTTCCTAACCACCAGAGCAATCCTGCACACCACCATCCGATGCTGCCTAGCTACACTCTCCCTGCCACTACCTTACAATCACCAATCTCTTTTAAGCAACCTCTTCTACATAGGATGTAGTATACCTGTGTGCTCCTCCCTCCACTCTTATAAGTCACCCTATGCTCCTCCTTCTTTTGGAAATATGTGTTAACCACAGCCATTTCCATCCTCTTTGCAAAATCCACCACCATCTGTCCTTCTAGGTTCCTATCCTTAACACCAAACCTGCCCATCACTTCCTCGTCTCCTTTATTACCTTCACCAACATGAACCATGAAATCTGCACCAATCACCAGTCTCTCCTCCCTGGGAATGCTCTCAACCACTTCATCTAAATCCCCCCAGAATCTCTCTTTCTCCTCTAATTCACAGCCAACTTGTGGTGCATAGCCGCTAACAACATTCACCATTACACCCTCAATTTCCAGCTTTAAACATATTATCCTATCTGACACCCTTTTCACCTCAACGACATTCTTTACATAGTCCTCCTTCAGGACCACACCAACTCCATTTTCTCTTCCTATCCACACCATGGTAGAACAGTTTAAACCCTGCACCAATGCATCGAGCCTTGCTACCCTTCCACTTTGTCTCCTGCACACACAAAACATCGACCTTTCTCCTCTGCATCATATCAGCCAGCTCTCTACCTTTCCCTGTCATCGTCCCTACATTTAGGGTTGCTACCCTCAGTGCTATATTCTGGCCCCTCCTGATTTCTCTCTGTCTCCTCACACGATTCCCTCCTCTTCGTCTTCGTCAAACAGTAGTCCAATTTCCGCTGGTATCCTGTTTGCTACCAGTACCAGTGGCGGTCGTTGTTAACCCGGGCCGCAACCGATCCGGTATGGTTTAATTATTATGAACTCGCATACTTTATTTGGCAAATGTTTTACACCGGATGCCCTTCCTGACGCAACCCTCACCATTTATCCGGGCTTGGGACCGGCACTAGAAATACCCTGTCTGAGCAAACTAGCGGCTGGTTTATACAGTTGAAATATGTATATTTAAATACATATATATTACACGCACATGCACTTACTTGCCATAGTATGGCCCATTAATGGAAGCTAATCACATGGCAGGAACTCAATGCATTTAGACACATAGACATGGTCAAGATGACCTGCTGAAGTTCAAACCGATCATCAGAATGGGGGAGAAAAGGTGAAATATATGACTTTAACGTGGAATGGTTGTTGGTGCTAAATGGACTGGTCTGAGTATTTCAGAAACTGCTGATCTACTGGGATTTTCACGCACAGCCATCTCTAGGATTTACAGAGATTGGTCAGAGAAGGGCAGAATATCCAGTGAGCAGCAGGTCTTTGGTTGAATATGCCTTTTTGATGTCAGAGGAAAATGGCCAGACTGGTTTGAGCTGATATAAAAGCAACAGTAACTCATATACTATAACAAATTGTTACAACTGAGGTATGCAGAAGAGCATCTCTGAACACTTCAAGAGATTTGCATCATGGATGTGCATCCGACAAATCTGCATTGCCTGCATGAGGCTATCATGTCAATATGGATCAAAATCTCAGAAGAACTTTTCAAGCAGCTTGTTGAATCTATGCCATAAAGAATTAAGGCATTTCTGGAGGCAAAAGGGGGTCCAACCCAGTACTAGCAAGGTGAACCTAATAAAGTGGTTGGTGAGTGTGTATTGGATCTAAGTGTGGCTGGATGTGCACTCTACCAAAGTGCCACTAGACTTGCACAGTGACACTTTGAACAGCTCAAAGTGGCATCTGCAAACAAAAAGATAATAATTATTTTCAAAAATAAGATAGTACGTTATGGATCATTTTCATTATTTTAAAAATGGTTTCGTCCCACAGTCCAAAGACATGGATTATGTTTGTGTGTCTCTGTAATGCCACTGATGTTGATAGCGACGTTAAATAAATCAAATAAACACACAAAGTCGCCTTCTGTTGGATTGTTACATAACAGTAAATAAAGGTTTCCTTTAGTTATCCACTTGACAGACTTCTTTCGAAATCAACTTACTGTGAGTAGATGAGAGCCAAGGGCTTTGTTCAATGGTGCAAAAGTAGATCACTAGCAGGGATATTTATGCTGAGATATCTTCTGCATTATTTTTTTTTGTATTTATTATACAGAGACATTGTTGAGAAGTAGAATTAGCAACTTACTGGTCTTGGAAAAAGAAAATAACAAGCTGCTTCGGAAAATCAAAGACCCAACTCCTACTTTGGTGAGCTATTTCATTACACAAACTCATGAACAAGTCATTAACCTCCGCCTCCCAGCCCTTTATATCGTTCTACACTAATTAAAACTGCAGGTTTTAAATGGACTTTTTGTATCCAGGAGGCACATTTTCTTTAATGACACTGAGGACCTGTAATTAAGCATCCACCATGGCTCATCAAACGTTGTTGCTCAACCTATCCATTAATTAGTGGGGCTGCTGCTGAGGTCCATTGAGAATCAAGGAGCATCATGGACAAATTTCAAAGTACACTTCCCTCCTACTGACCAGGAGGTCAGGGGTATATGACAAGCAATTCATGACGCAAAGAGAGATGTGCCCTTGCCCGTTCTCAACAACAATATTGGGGACTAATTGTATGTTCCTCATTCAGGTTCATGTACCACTGATCCTGCCCTAGAGAGTGAGATCTAGATATCTTTGTCATTTGGAATGACACTTTATAATATAAAACAGAATAATGAATTCATCTGAAGGACCCTTTGAGATATACCTTTAGTACACTATCAATATTGCTTCCCAAGGCCTGCCTATATAAATAAATCTGACTTGACTTGACTTGACCTATTCACGTATATGCCTAGATAAATTTGAAACTGAATAAATCCCGTTCAGTCCCAAAGTCACGTTCATTTCTACCATGAGTTCAAGAATGTGCTATACGATTTTCTGCTCAACTTCTTCATTGTGTGACTCATCTGGCTGTGGTTCAAATTTAGTTGCAGCAAAGTGTCCCCAGCCATAAGATATCAAAAGAACTCCTAGCCTCCAATTACTGTCTTGTGCTTTCAACAGCAGCAATAATTAAGCTTGGCTAGCAATTACACAGGCTTTCTTCTTCAAGGATATCTGTTATCCCTCTATAGGATTGTGTGAGAACAGACAATGTGTTCGATACTAGTCAGCTTTGAAATGACAACAAAGGGGGCACATGCTGTATTTGTTCTGTATTGAACTTTTTGTTGCTTTTTAGTAGGGCTGTCAGATAGCACATTGCTGCAAGTGGTTAGCACAGTCTCCTCTGCATGTGTGGAGCTTGCAAATTCTCTCTGTGTCCACATGGGTTTTCACTTGATTCCTTCCACATTCCAAAGCTATGCATTAGGTCATTTGTTTCCCAGTGTGAGTGTCCAACCACTGTGTTCAGTGCTGGTCTCAAACCCGGATAAAATGGTAGAGTTGTGGTAGGAAGGGGTAGCTGTGGGACTGTGGTAGCTTAGCAGGTAAGGTACTGGGCTATGGACCAAAAGGTCCAAGGTTCAAATCCCACCTCTGCCAAGCTGCCACTGTTGGGTCCTTGAGCAAGGCCCTTAACCCACAATTGCTTGGATTGTAAGATTGTAGTCAGTTGTAAGTCGCTCTGGATAAGGGCGTCTGCTAAATGCTGTAAATGTAAATGTAGGAAGGCGGTACCAGTTCTGTTCTCTGTAGACTAATAGGCCTCTATATATTGAATATAGTGAACAGGGGACAATTTCTGATACAGCCCATGAGGTCTTCAGAAGATCAAGCACCGAAACTGTGATTAATGGTTTAGAAAAATGATCACCATTAATATTACCATATTATCTTGTTAATGCATTAACAGTCCTAGGTGTTATATAGCAATCTACACTAACTAACAAAAAATACATAAATCACCCAGATAGAAATGCATGCAGTTTTGTCGCAGGCAGATTTGTAAATGGTTACAGGTGTTGTCTGATTAGACACTGGGTAGTAGTTCCACCACTGCCCTATACAACCTCATGGTGAGAGACTGTTGACTGCTAGACATGCCTCTAGGACACACTAGAAGACATTTTGCCCTGTTGACAGACTCTGAAAGGAGGTATATCATTATACTGTGAGAATCAGGATGGATGTTTCAACCAACTGCCTGGCCTCTAGGTCATTCTGACCTAGCTGTTAGGCGGTGTTGGGAGCAGTGGTTCCGTGCGGGCTCATGTCGAAAAGGCTATGGACAGCCCAGACAGACCACCAGTAGAGCACGAGCAACTCTAAAGTTTTCATTCATCCAGACACAGATGGCTCCTTTGCTACACACCCGTTTCTGCCCAGACCATTTCCAGGTGCTTAGCAAAAGGAAATTTCTTATCCTATTACATGTCCTGCCATTGCCAGCCAGCCACTGACACCTCTGTTTGCAGTTGTGTCATGAACAAGAAACCTGTACTGCTATGGACTGGGACCGTATTGTCTTTAGCAATGAATTCAGGTTCTGTTTGGGATCCGATGACGGTTGTGTTAGAGTAAGAAGGCCTTGTGGTGAGCCCTTCAATTATGCCTTTGCTGCAGAGTGACACGTTGCCCCAAATGCTGGTGTGATGATCTGGGAAGCCATTGCATTTGACAGTCGGTCACACTTAGTAGTGACATGAGGGGCACTAACAGGTCAGCGATATGTACAATACATCCTGTGGCCACGTTACCTCTCATGGCAGGACTTCCAACTGGAATTGTTTAGCAGGATAATGCTCACACACACAGAGCAAAGGGTCTCCCAGGAATGTTTCAGATTGTCTGCCCGGTTGCCAGAATAATCATTAATTGAGTATTTATGGGACCAGCCGGAAAACCAACTTCAGCAAACTGAGTTTGCAGGATCTACAGCAACAGCTGTGGGCAAATGTGTCATAAAGGCATGTCTAGCAGTCACCAATCTCTCACCAAGAGGTACACTACACAGAAGTAGTCTCTGAGAGCCTTTTTATAGAGCAGTGAGGAAAGCACTTTTACACCCTCTTGTGTCTAATTAGACCACACCTGTAATCATTTACATATCTGCCTGTGATGTAACTGCATGCCGTTTATTACAGCAATCCCACATTTCTGTCTGGGTGTGTTATTTTTTTGTCAATGAGTGTATTTTTAAATAGATGACTTTAATATGATTCTAATCAATATTCTGTCAGGGTAGTTCAGAACAGATAACACAGCTGTTATAGACTTACTGCTTATACTAGTTACTGTTAGGTCCAATATAGTAGGAACCTTAACCCTGAATAAAAACAGCATAGAATCTCTCTATAACACAGTAACTATCAGCAGGCTCCTGTCTTGTAATGAAATTTAAGAACAAGTAGATATTTCATACAGCATCTAAATGTACAAACTACTCAGATATTTATACTCAACTTCCACAGTCCTCAGTTCAAATAGTTGTTTATAAATCTTCAGTAAAATATATAAGCTGTAACAGTTAGGATCAGCAGGGATTTTTTTCAGGAAAGTAGAGTTTCTTCCAAATAGTATTAGTTAAAGATGGCTAAAAATGAATTAGAGCATGAAGGTCATATTATGTGTTATTGCAGATTATAGTGGAAAGAGATGTGAGCGTGAGAGATGGAAAGAATAACTGTTGAATGAGCTGTGTTAATTAAAAAAAATTAAATAGCAAAATTTTCTCTGAAGGGTCAATATTAACAGCGTGAAGATTTTCTGCCCTTGGATCATTTCTCGCCTCATTGTATGTAGCTCTACAATCTGGATAAGCATTAAAACCTTCCACAGTGCTCAAAAACCCATTCTTTTTCCCAAGTCTCTAAGATCACAACTTTAACCATACCAATTCTCCCATTGGTTTAAATATAACCAATTCTTCCAGGTGCAGTTGTCCATAACTAATGCTTGTTGCTTCTTAATAGTATAAGCTATCAAAACTAACCTCTATAACACAGGACAACATATTTGTTCAAAAGTTTTGTTTCCTAAAAAAATGTGAGTTCATGATTAAATGGCATTTGATTTAAACCTTAAATAACATTATACTGAATTGCTTAATGATGCTGACATATTGTGAACCTAAAATGTTTGCAGCTAATGTTCATTTGGACACAACATCTGGTATCAACACATGTAAAGAAGTAAAGACAACACAAGTAAACACAAAATGCAGTTTAAAAAAAATAAAAAAAATCCGAACCTACATGGCCCTGTTTGAAAAAGTGATTGCCCCCTGTTAAAACATAACTTAACTATGGTTTATCACACCTGAGTTCACTGTCTGTAGCCACACCCAGGCCTGATTATTTCCACACCTGTTCTCAATCAGGACATCACTTAAATAGGACCTGCCTGACAAAGTGAAGTACACCAAAAGCTGCAGATGCCGAGATCAAACAAAATTGAGAAAGAAAGTAATTGACATCTATCAGTCTGGAAAGCGTTATAAAGCCATTTCTAAAGCTTTGGGACTCCAGCGAACTACAGTGAGAGCCATTATCCACAAATAGCGAAGACATGGAACAGTGGTGAACCTTCCCAGGAGTGGCCGGCCGCCCAAAATTACCCCAAGAGCACAGCGACGACTCGTCCAAGAGATCACAAAAGACCCCACAACAACATCCAAAGAACTGTAGGTCTCACTTGCCTCAGTTAAGGTCAGTGTTCATACCTCCACCATAAGAAAGAGACTGGGCAAAAATGGCCTGCATGGCAGAGTTCCACAACGAAAACTACTGCTGAGCAAAAAGAACATTAAAGTATCAGGGGGTGCATTCCCGCCACTAGGGGCCGCCGTGGCACCGCCACACGTCGCGGGCGGCCTCCTATAAAATGAGCCTCCAAATGCCGGCCTTCGGCGCACTGTCTGATGAGACACCCGGCATTTTGGAAGCGATAT
>JAJAGP010003067.1:46470-86125 GCA_025084515.1 Ancistrus triradiatus
AAAGCCTATTTTCAGAGGGACTTGTTTTGCTTTATTTTTTATCTTTTGGTTTGGTTTGGTTTGGTTTGGTTTGCTTTGCTTTGCTTTGGTTTATGAATTATCCCAGACATGGTGCATTTATGTATAGTTTTAAACTCTTGGTGGGAATATGCTTGGTTGGTGCATCAAATACTACATTACATTATACACATTCAAGGTACAATGTCTGTTGCAAAATATGCGTAACTGTGTCCTTTTTTTTTTTTTTAACACAGTAAAGGCAACCCCCTTTTAAATTCTGTTAACCTCATTCTTTGAGCAAAGTACACCCAGTTCGTGTTACAAGGTGCCAAATGGTGCAAGCTTTTTACATTCTGCTCATGATTGAAGTGTAAACAAAGCAAAATAATGCACATTTTCTTAAACAACATTTTCTGAAAAAATACTCTTAAGCAATTAAAATAATTAAGTACGCTAATATTTAAAATTGCAATTAAAATGCTCTATAGTAGTTTCACCATATATTAAATAACCAACTGAAAACATTAAGATCACAAAACATTTTATTTCAGATTAATTAAGATTAAAGACTAATTCAAAATGGTCTATATTTTTTATATAAACATTTAAACAAAATGAATATTTAGTATGCTGCAGTTGGGAGTTTTAAATGCCTATGAGCGAATGACGTCTGACTGGTGTTAAGAAAATGGAATTGCATTAGATGGTGTAATAAACAGAATGCATATCATAAATCTCTATGAAACAAATAGTGTCACGATGCATCATTACACCCCTACCTTAAAAAGCTGGGAGGCCAAACTTACATTTTTCTACCATTGCCTTCATCTCTTGTGAGTTGTGTCATATACTGTAAGTAAGCCTGAACTGTCTGTAGTGTTTAGCCATAGTATAACATTTTTTTATTATAGCAAGAGACGTTTCGGTGGTCTTATGTTAATAATAGATTAACGAGAAAGTGAGCAGTACACAATTTTGATGATTTGTGAGCTTGAAAAAGAACATTTGTTTGCTTATGTCGCAAGCATGAGCCATAAATAGTGCCATAAATAATCACAGCTGCGATGTTATTTGCGATAATACACAACCAAGTTCTATTTTAGAAAACTTTTTTTTTAACAACAAAATAAAGGAACTAGAAAAGAATCCCTGAATTTCCAACTGAATATGCTTTTAATACAGACAATACCAAAAAGTAGGTCCACAACAAATGAGTTGTTGCTACTCAATGGTAACAATTCCCTACCCTGCCTTAACACCATATGCTGCAAAAGGCATCTGGTTTATATAACACTTCCAAGTACAAAGTGCAAATAAGCGAAGGTGAAAAGAAAAAGAACTTATTACACTTATTCCATTATTTGTATAAGTCATGTGTTTGTGTGCGTAAAGCTTGTCATTACTTGGCAACCCATCAGTGGAGTGACACCTTTTTGGTTTGGAAAAAGCCGTGTTGTTACCACAAATCATCACAGTGAGAACTATTCTCAACCAATCAGATCATAAGGTCAGAACTAACTGTTGAATAAAATGCTTTACAATCACAAAATACTGCAATAGAACTCAAATTTGTTCCAAGGCTTGTTGGGTAAGTCTGTGGTTAGAAAGTTATTGTAAATAATCAAATGTGTTCTACCAAATGCTTCTTACCTTCCGGAGGAGGCAGCATATCCTTTCAATATTCCGAAGCCTTTCACGCTGCAGAAAGAAACAAAGATTTGATTGAAACTAGTGATTCCTAGCAAACATTTATTTTACACTATTTTACACACATTATAGAACGTGGGGTATTACAAAAGTTCAAATCAATACTTTGTAACATAACCTTGCCAGTGACAGAGGTCAAACATTTCCTGTAAGTCTTCACCAGGTTTGCACACACTGTAGCTGGTATTTTGGCCCATTCCTCCATGCAGATCTCCTCTAGAGCAGTGATGTTTTGGGGCAACCCGGACTTTCAACTCCCTCCACACATTTTCTATGGGGTTGAGGTCTGGAGACTGGCTAGGCCACTCCAGGACCTTGAAATACTTTTTACCGAGCCACTCATTCGTTGCCTCAGAGGTGTGTTTGGGATCATTGTCATGCTGGAAGACCCAGCCACGTTCCATCTTCAATGCTCTCACTGATGGAAGGAGGTTTTGGCTTAAAATCTCACAATACATTCTCATTCTTCCTTAACACGGATCAGTCGTCCTGTCCCCTTTGCAGAAAAATCAGCCCCAAAGCATGATGTTTCCACCTCTATGCTTCACAGTAGGGTATGGTGTGCTTGGGATGCCGACTCAGCATTCTTCTTCCTTCCAAACACGACAAGTTGAGTTTTTGGCCAAAAAGTTCTATTGTGGTTTCATCTGAAGAGACATGTATTCTCCCAATCCTCTTCTGGCATCATCCATATGCTCTCTGGCAAACTTCAGACGGGGCCTGGACACTATGTACTGGCTTAAGCCATCTTTGGGGGACACGCTGGCACTGCAGGTCTTAGTCCCTCTCAGTGTAGGTGTACTGCTGGTAGCCTTTGTTCTTTGGTCCCACTCTTTGCAGGTCATTCATCAGTCCCTCTCCGTGTAGTTCTGGGATTTTTGCTCACTATTCTCATGATAAGTTTGACCCCCTTTTAGAAAACTTTGGTTGGGGCTCCAGATCGAGGGAGATTATCAATGGTCTTGTGTGTCTTCCATTTTCTTACAATTGCTCCTACAGTTGATTTATTCACACCAACCTGCTTGCCTATTGCAGATTCACTCTTCCCAGCCTGGTGCAGGTCTACAATTTTCGTCCTGGTGTCTTTCGACAGCTTTTTGGTCTTGGCCATGGTTGAGTTTGGAGTCTGACAGTTTGAGGCTGTGGACAGGTGTCTTGTATACAGATAACGAGGTCAAACACGTGCCATTAATACAGGTAATGAGTGGAGGGCAGAAGAGCTTCTTAAAGAAGGTGTTATAGGTCTGTGAAAGCCAGAAATGTTGCTTGTTTGTGGGTGACCAAATACTTATTTTCTACCATGATTTACAGTTAAATTCTTTAAAAATCGTACAATGTGATTTCCTGGATTTTTTTTTTTCATTTTGTCACTCACAGTTGAAGTGTACCTAAAATAAAAATTACAGACCTCTCATCTTTCTAAGTCGGAGAACTTGCTCAATCAGTTGGTGACATAAGGTTTATTTTGTATAAGGTTTGTTTTTAATTAACTAGTATAACCTTCTGACGAGTTATGGTGGTAATGCTGGTACTGCTCTCATTATTATTTACTACCATGATTGATTATTTATTGGCGTACGTACAACACACATCATGCTTCATGGGTCCTGTTTCTTGTGCATATGAACATGCTACTTTTAAAGTGTTTTGTCTCTGAAGTCCCTGGTCTCATTTAAAATCTTTCATAGACCGAGTGTACTTAATTAGTTGTTGATTAAGTTGAACCACACACAGGAGGGTGCCAAGCTGACTAAGGCTGCTCTTCCTTGTCTATTTTGAGATGTCAGATAGGTTACTCTAAATGAAGATGGTGTATGCTTCTTAACATAGCCTCATGGGCTTTATACGTATTTGCTGCATTTTTTGCCACTAAGCAGTGGATACAGAACTTGACTGCGGATGAGAAACGTGCATGTTGACAGTGTGCAAGTTCACTTGACTGCATTTCCACTAGCTTTCACAAACCTTTTTCTGAGTTTCCAGCTTTTCATTTATCAGTGGTTTCTATTAATTTAAATTTAGTTCCCCTAGAACCAGCACATGCACATTTTAATTATCACTGTTTTGAGAACATGTATTCATCACTAACAACAGCATCCATAATTTCAAGCTTCTCAGTACTACATTTATTACACCCAAAGTAATTATTGCAAATTGAATGAATTTGATATTGTAGCTCCACATGAAATATCATATGTCAAACGACAATCCAGATGTAGGCAGGGTCCTTCAGTGTTGAATATGTGGCTTCCTATGTGTAACATCTTTTAGACACAGTACCTTCTAGAAATATAGGACACCTAACTGAGGTTTATGCTGAAAAAGCTGTTTAAACCTATCTGCATATGTTTTACAGGTGTAGTCTGTGCTTTTATTTCCATTCATGTCTGTTTTCTCTCTCCTAGCCTAAGAAAATTATGGGCAGGATTGCCTACTGTGTTTCATCAAACTCGGTGGTGCTCCGATAATTAATCTCGTCCAGATGCACACCTCTGTGATTTTACAAGCAGACGTCTCCTCGCATTGAAAATGAAAACAGATTATAAATGCAGCTTTTCAATGTTTGTCTAACAAGACGACAGCCGGCAATCAGAGACAGTCCAAATCTACAAATGAAGGTTTTAAAAAAGTCACTGCACTGTATTATTTAACTACATGTTGGGAAATGTCACTTGGATATCCATGAAGGGATAAAGAAAAATACAATAAGCCAGATGGCATTGACCGCATAAAGGGAAATTTAATGGCATCCACAGGTACAGAGCAGAGTTTCTCAACCTTGTTCAGCTCAAGGCCTACCTATTTATATTCAGAAAATGTAACTTTTTTGCATATTTTTACTTTAGTTCTAAAGTGCTGACATTGAAGGTTAAGAAATTATAATTATGTTATAAAATGAGCGGTGAAGAAAACACAGACTCAGTGTCTTGAGCAGTCACCATATTAGTCACCATATACAGTATTGTGCAAAAGTCTTGGGTCACCATTAGATTTGTTGTTTTAACAATGGTATTATGACCATATACAACATTGACTGGACCCAAAGATTCCAAACTTGGATTAGTCACTCCATAAGTCAAGTTGAGTCAGATTTATTTATATAGCATTTTTACAGTAGAGCATTGTTTCAAAGCAAATTTACAATTTTAGATTATTTTCTCATATCTATGGCCAACCCGATATTGAGTAAGCCTCCTCTTTTCCACTGATCTTCAATCCAATCTTTGTGAGCTTTAGCAAATCTTACCCTTTTCACCCTTTTCCCCTTCTGAGAAAGTGGCTTCTTGCGTGCTACTTTTCCAAACAGACCATTCTTATTCCTTGTCAAACTTCTTCAGACTGTAGAAGAAGAAGCTGTCAGATCCTGCTATTGGCCAAGTGTAAGGGGAGGTCACAGTAAATACTTGCCACTGTAGCCGATAGAAGCTGATTTTTATTTTTTCGTGGTTTTTTGTTTTTGTTTTTTTTAACTTCTTTTTAATAACAATGGGATATCTAATCTAATGGCAGCCTAAGACTTTTGCACAGTACTCCGTGGTGAATATAACAACATACAGCACACCATATTCCGGCAATAGCCTATGTTTTATCTGTACATCTCTAATGTTTATATTTTTTATCATTTATAAATTATAAACACTTGGTTTTGCTGTTCTTTTCAGTAAGTAATTATTTGTTTAAATTTAAGTTGTTGTTTTTTTTGTTAGTTTATTTTTGAGCTGCACAGAAATCTCGAACCAATGGAGCTTAGGCAACAAAGGCTTGGACTTGGCGCTAAAACAAAATGAAATCTCCACTCATAGAGTCTAAACAGTAAACTTCAAAACACACATTTAGCCAGTTATGACCAGGGGTTTCAAATAGCAGAAGATGTGATGGGTAATGAGGAAAAGGTGAGATACATAAATGAACTGGTGGAGGCAAAGGGTTGGAACAAGAATGTGTAGGAGCATGAGAAATTCTGGGATGGAATCCAAAATGCTGGATACTAAGAAGAAAGACATGATGGTTACATAAATCAAAAGTCAAATGTCAAAATATAACACTTTAAAATCATTTTAATGGTAATCTCTGCACTACTCAGTTCATATCCTAGAGAGGCGCAAAAGCTGCTGCTGCTGTTTGAGCAGCTGCAGATGTGCAGTAAAACTGTCGACCGTGTGGAATCATTACGCAATCAACAGAAACACTAGACAAGCGATCTGTAATTACTGTTCATGCAGAGCAATTCATGGCATTCAAAAAAACAAATGAAAACGCAAATAAATTCATGGCAAGAGAACAGGAGGTGGTTAGGTGAAGCAAGAAGGTAAGGACCTGCTATGCACCTGTGTGTGATTAACATTCCTTTTTGACTTCATATCTCTGGTAAGTGAGGCAGAGAGAAAGGAGACCTGGAAAAGGACAGAAACGTGGACGCTGACAAGTGAGTCAGAAGCTAAGCCTGCCCGTGGGTGCCTATTTTGTCCCCAGGCTTTTCGGATCAGGTTTCGTTTTGATGTGATTGAAAGTTCAGTCTTTAAAAGAATTTTTATTTTGATGCCACTTCAGATGTTATGGCTTATAGAGTGCTATTGCTGATGTCTCAACGTCATGGCTGGACAGTGGAGGCCACAGCTGTCCAACTCACTTGGGTGCTCGAGGGAAAGTCATCATACCATGAGAAGTGCAAGAGGGTGAGGGAACTCATGATGAAGCTGAGCACTCTACTGACAGGCACCAGTCAGGCCAAGAGATCGAAGCTCATCCTCACACACCCTGTGCCTTCACATCACTCATCATGGTGCCACAGAGTCTGACAAGGAGAAGACTCTCTGAAACCGACCAGCAAACACTAACACAGAATGTGTGTTGGTTTGGCAGTAAATGAAGATACAAACCGTGGCATTGTAGAGAATGAGGAACCAGGGCTGTATGTGTCACTGTCTCCCCTCCCCGCCACTAGGGGCAATCTGGACTGCATTGTTTGTGTTGCTCCGCCGGACTGCGGAGCACTCGAAGAAGCTGAGGCTAGAGCTTGGGACATTATTTAAGCTGGACTCTAGCCTATGCACATTGCGGGGTATTTTCTGTATTCTCTCTGCATGGCTCTTGTTGGCGGTTTTTCTCGTCTCTGGATTTCTCGTGTTGGTGACTGTTATCGCTCCTGGCTCCTAGTGTTTGCTATCTTGCTTCTGTACTTCTTGTACTTGTGCTCCGGTCCGCTCTTGCTCGTTCGCTCGTTTATAGTTCCACGGTTATTTCTAGTTCTCGCTTTGGTCCGTGACTCTCTTTAGTTTTGTTTATCCTTGTGTGCCGTTTCCTTTGTTACTCAGTTTTGTTCATGTTTGTGTTATGGTTTTGCGCTATGGTTTTTCTAGTTAACCTGTGCTCGTCTCCTTACCAATCCCTCATACACCCTAGTGACAGAATACCCCGGCAAAGTATGGAGACGGCAGGTTTCCAAATCTTTCCGCATTTGCCCAACTGGTTCAATGGTAATTCGGCCTTTTTTTGGCGTTACGTAGATCGTGTACCCAGTATTTCGAGGTGTTTTTCTTTCCATCTGAATACGCATGTTTATTGTTTATTTTTTCGCTCCTCTTGGGTAGGGCTCTACGCTGGGCCACCGAGATTTGGCCGTAAGGGAGTTTTTTGTGAATCTTGAGTTATGTTTTGGTACTCCCTGCGATCTGTTGGTCACACCTACCAGCCATCTTAAATGACTTTGTTTCGGCCATAAATTGCTGGATCCCCAGTTTCTCAGTGATTGGAGGGCTGTAGCCAGACCTAAGTTAGCTGTCAAGAGCTCCATACCTGAGCATCTTAGCTCCGTACCTGAGCACGCCGCACTGTGTAGCTCCGTATATGAGCCCTTAGCGCTACTTAGCTCTGTACCTGAGCACGTTAACATCAATTAGTTCCGTATCTGAGCCGTTAGCGCAACTTGGCTCCATACCTGAGCACGTTGGCTCCTTACTTGATGCCGTTAGCATCGTCTGGTTACGTACCTGAACCCACCGTGCCACTTAGTTCTGTACCAGAGCACAACGTGCCGCCTGGTTCCATACCTGAGCACGCAGTGTCTCTTAGCAAAGTGTTTGAGTCAGTTTGCGCAACCCCGGCGCCACGGACATTTGCGACGGATGTCCGTGCCCGTGCCAGCGCCAAAACTGATGACCTGTCAACATAGGTTACACTTTACTTTGCATAAACAAATCTTTATTTTTAAGTAGCTTTCTTACGTTTATAGAACCGTCACTGTTACTGTTACGGTCCGCCATGTAAAAGAAATGGCGAGCCGTGTAAACAAAAATATAAATAGGTTGGAACCTAAGTGCAGTTAGCTCCAGATGGTGATAATAACCAAAATAAAACTAAATAAATAAAAGGAAAACAACCCGAAGATATAATAAACAAATCAAACTAAATAAAAGAAAATGCACGCCGTAAGCGTACTGCGCCGCTATTCCGAGCGCGCTTAAGGCGTGCCTCTGGTGCGCAAACGGCACTTCGGGTCCCGCTTCTGCGCAGTGCGCAGAAGCCCGACCGGAGCTTCCGCGAAAGCATGCCGCACAAACCGCGGTTAAAAGCGGGCGCGGGAGTGTGGCACGGACACTGGGAAATGAAGAGGACGATGTAAATAAACTCGATGGGGGGCGACGGCGTGAGAGAGACGGCGGGGGCGAGGCTTGGAACAGCCGGAGCAGCTCGGTAAGAGTAAATGAAAAATGAACAAAAAACTGACCCTACCCTATCTAGGGCCCTAGCTACCTGTCTGAGGGTCTTGATACCCCCAGAATATACCGCTGTCCCTAACAAAAATAAATAATAACGAAAATGAACAGCCTAGCTGTCAGGGAAGCCGTCAGAAGCCAGCAGCGTGAGCGCGTGTGTGCTTCTCCTTGCCGTGAGCATGAGGTAATGCAGTGACGCCGAGCAAGCCACGAAGGTGTGCTTATAAGGGCTAAGCTGCAGGTGTCGCCACTAAACCGTAATGAGCCCGGGAAGGGCTGACGCACACGTGATCGCGTTGCTACAGCTCACGCCGCCAAACCGGGTAAACTCCTGGCCATTAGCGTCCAGAGAGTGACCCCTAACAGTTACAGGATAATATCCACACATTTCATATGTACAGTGGTTCTCGTTGTTAATTTGTTCCAGAAGGCTTGTTGAGTATTGAAAACAACAAGTACATACCGATTTTTCCCATAGGGAATAATGCAAATTGAATTAATCTGTCCCAGACCCCTTTAAATACACACTGTATAAGGCATGCATTAATGGAGTTGTATTGTACAGGTGCTCCCTAACTTACCCTAATTCACAAATCCATCACAAGTTGAATGCAACATGAACTGATGAGTTTATTATAGTCTATATTGTATCATAGTAAGGAATATTAAACTTTAACACTTACATTAACCTACAGCTGGCCAAAATCATTAACACAAAGCTTATTTTATAATAAAGTGTTGCAAATTTAGTGAATAATGGATTTAAAGTGAAAAGTGAAAGCCTGAAAGACAGTTTTCCTTTTGGTTGGCTGTCATTAATAACCATTTTAGGACCCATGGGGGCTTATTTGCACTGATAATTTAGTACTGTAGATGTAAGAATAAAGAAAAACACAATAAAAATGGTGGCAATCTTCACTGTTGTGAATCTGCATCACTGTGTACTGAATTGAGTCGAGCTGTACGAAACTCAATTCACAAGTTTAAACGAGTGCGTTGAGTACCAAGCAAATGACGAGAACTGAGACAAATGTGTCAAGTATAAATGTGTCGAGAACCGAATTGGACAAATTCCTAGGTGTTCCTGTAACCAGTGACCTGTAAGCCATTACAATATTACAGGATGAATAACACAAACTGTGCACCAACAGATGAGCTACTGTCTCTGACTTTACATATGCTAGATGTGTCTAATAGCGTGTACAGTGAGTGAACACAGTATTTAAAAACTCCACCAGCACTGCTGTGTCTGAACAACACACAGTAACACACCACCACCACGTCAGTGTCACTGCAGTGCTGAGAATGATCCACCACCCAAATAGTACTGATCTGTGCTGGTCCTGTGGGGGTCCTAACCATTAGAGAGCAGCGTATAGGCGACAAACAAAGTAGCCTATGTATTGAAACTGATGGACTACAGTCTGTAATTGTTGAACTACAAAGTGCTTCTATATGACAAGTGAAACGGATAAAATGGACAATGTGTGTAGAAACAAGGAGGGGGTCATAATGTTATGCCTGATTTTTAAACACGACCGTGAACA
This sequence comes from Ancistrus triradiatus, assembly GCA_025084515.1. Lineage (NCBI taxonomy): Eukaryota > Metazoa > Chordata > Actinopteri > Siluriformes > Loricariidae > Ancistrus > Ancistrus triradiatus. The sequence continues at coordinate 56,441 of JAJAGP010003067.1, forward strand.
TGGCTTTTCCTCACTACGCTTCCCAGCACTCATTACTCCTGCTACGTGACTCCCTACATCATGCAATGCCAAGTGCTGGAGAGTTTTGCAGTTCATAATGTACATTAAACATCCTTAAACCACTTTTGTCAAAACAGACTAAATAAATGAGTTATGTATAATACAAAAATCCCTGTAACATGTATTGCTTTGACTGCTCAACTTGTTCACATAGGATTAAGAAACTCTCATATTTAGGCAAAAGTGCAAACAGTATAGGCTACTGTACCAAAAACGTATCAGAGTAACTTACAACAAAAATGCTGAGTTTCTTATCAGTGATTAAGGAATATGGAAAAACATTTGGTTCTAGTTCACAGAAATAATGCTGTTTATATTACCTTGGTTAACTTGTATAAGTTTAACACAGTTTATTCATGAACACTAACCTTTTAAGAAACATCAATCTGTGATGCATTCGATTTTTACACGTATGTTTCACATGAATTAGCACACTCATTACAAGTTTACATTAGAGTATCTGTCTGAAGGCCATAAGTGTTAAGTGACATATTTCAGTATCTGTGAAACTGGATGGAATGAGACTAAATGACAGAATATTGGGTAAAGTAGTGTTTTGAAAACCTAGGTGAAGTCAAATGGAAATAAAATGTTTAAACACAAGAATCTTGATACTTTTTGATACTTAATTTTGATATTTGATTTGAATTTGATATTTGACAGTGCATTTTTTTTTATCAGTTATTAATTACACTTAGCTTATTTGTGGTATTGTTATCATTGTGAAAAACCCAGTACTGTAAGTCATTGTGGTTCCAGCCAGGAAAAAGTGATGTTGGATGTGATAGTTGGATGCTGTATTATTCATACAGAGTGGCAGACGACAGAAACATTTTGGAGCTCGCAGGCGGCAAACATACCTGGCTGCTACCACAACACAGACCTCGTTTAAATGTTTCCTGCAGCAGTTTTAAATTAAGTATGGGATATTTGTGAAAAAGTTTTGAGTCTTCAGTTGGTTTATTAATGCAATATAGACATGTTTTCATACCCCAATATAAAATGTTTGTGCCACATAATTTACTACAGCAAAAATAGTATTAATGCATTTGAGCTTTACTTTCATACAAAGTGACACATTTTATGTATCTGTAAAAGCAGCACAGGAGAAGCAATATCATTATTTACTTACTGCATGGAGTGGGTTGCCTTGATCAATAGGGACTTTGAAATCGGCGTGGAGCTCATCAAAGGCTGTTATCTAAAACAAGAAAAATACAAGAAAGAATTACAGCTAGAGAAGAATTTCCTGCCTGATTATGACCAACCTCACCAGTTTACTTTTAAAGTTATCTTAATTGCACCTATAACTAATGGAATTATCCGTTACACTGTTACATAAACCTAAAATATCATGTATACTTTAAATCTTATACTGTAAATTTGATTGAGACATGTATTCTTACATTGGGAGGGGCCAAAAAGTATTTAGGTCATCACTGATTGTGCAAGTTCTCCTACTTAGAAATATGAGAGAGGTCTGTAATTTTCATGCATAGTTTTGACACTTCAACTATGAGAGACAAAATGAGATAAAAAAATCAGGAAATCACATTGTAGGATTTTTTAAATAATTTAATTGTAAATTATGGGGAAAATAAGTATTTAGGTCAATAAATTTCTTTCCTGGTGTCCTTCAACAGCTCTTTGGTCTTGGCCATGGTTGAGGTTGGAGTCTGAACTGTTTTTGAGGCTGTGGACAGGTGTCTTTTATACAGAAACGAGGTCAAACAGGTGGCCATTAATACAGGTAATGAGTGGAGGACAGAAGAGCTTCTTAAAGAAGAAGTTACAGGTCTGTGGAGAGCCGAAATCTTGCTTGTTGTGGGTGACCAAAACTTATTTTTTTCACCATAATTTACAATTAAATTCTTTTAGAAATTCAACCAATGTGATTTCCTCTGGATTTTTTTTCTAATTTTGTCTCCATATGTTGAAGTGTACCTATGAATGAAAATTACAGACCTTGCACAATCAGTGGCTGATTGTATGTGCTATTCCAATACTTCTCTCTCTTATTTTTCTCTTCCCATTCAAAGTTTTTCGACCAGTTTTGTGGCTTGCCTTTAAGCAAGTCAAGTCAAGTCAAGTCGAGATCTATTTATATAGCGCTTTTTACTACAATGGAGCATTGTCTCAAAGCAACTTTACAAGTTTAGATTATCTCCTAATAACCATGTCCAATCCCAAATTGAGCAAGCCTAGGGTGACAGTGGCAAGGAAAAACTCCCTGAGTGTTATAGGAAGAAACCTTGGGAGAACCAAGACTCAAAAAGGGACCCAACCTCCTTGGGCGGCGTAGATGATAAATCTAAGAGCGAAACTAAAGTCATGGAGTCAAAGTTCGAATAAAATGTGTAGTAAAGTATGCACATCGGCATTAAGTGGCCCGGGTATGATGGGGCTGGAGCTGATGACGGAAGCAGCCTGAGTGGAGCTACCGCAAATGAACTCATCATGTTGTGGGGCTTACAACATACATACATACACACTTTGCTATCTCATTTATTACTTGTTTTTGTACTTATATGTTTACAATTTCTAAGCATTTACAAAAGTGACATACATTAGGATATTACATTGTGTTTACATTCTAATGTTTTTTCTTTACAATAGGTTTGTTTTCATTTTAATGGTTTGTTGTGCTTCAAGATAAACTAAATTAGACGAGAGTTAAGCTTCTGTGCTATATGTGAGACAACCCTTTTTTTGTTTTCTTACAACAGCGACACAACAGATTATGTGTGTACTTAAAGGTGCAGTAAAGGCAAAGGATTAGCACCGACACCTCATGAATGTGCAGAAGGTCATGTTTTGTTTTATGCTTAGTAAAATTAATTGTGTATAGGCCTCTTGCCAGCTTATTAAACACCATCCATACATTAAAACTTAGACACATTATTAGAGGACAACTCTTGTCCAGACAACGAAACACTTACAAATTGATTTCAGTCTTTACAGTCCCAGCAAATTGTGTGATAAGGTTCTTCCTTCAAGAAGCCCAACAGTGGCAGCTAACCAGGGGTGGGATTTGAAACTCATGAACCTTCTGCTACACAGTCCAGTACCTTAAACCACTGTGACAAACCCACAGCAGAGTTAAGTCATTTAAAACCATCTAACTCCTTTTATACCCATAGCCAAAAATTCACTGGCATTACTGTTTCAGGGACTCCCCCGCGCGGCCCCCAGCCGTTCTTAGGGGGGGGGATCCTAAGTTCCCCCGTCCTTTTAGAAGTTCTTCGCTCTCGTGTTTCTATCTCATCCGTTTTCCCTTGTTCCCACCCCGCTCGTATCTATCTGCGCTTCCTTCCTCATTTCTTCCCAGCAGAAGTGGGCAACCGTCGAGACACACCTTCACACACTATAGAGAAGCTTTTTTTCAATCTCTTCGCGCCCCGTTACCTGTACTCGATTCCGGAAATCTTTCCCCTCTTATAGTCCCTTCCCCCCATTCCTTCTGCCGTTGCAAGGGGTCCGTTGAGATCCTTCTGTTCTTCGCTTACCTCGAAGAATCCCTAAAGAAGATGTAGAAGCATCTATCCTATTTGTTCCCTCACGCCCTCTTTCCCTCGGAATATTCCTCCACATCCTGTTTCAATCAACGGTTTTCACCGCCCCCCCCCCCGCCCCTACCACTTTCCGCCTCCCCTCTTTTCCTTATCTCTGCTCGTTCGGCCTCATTCCCACTCCGTCAGCTGCGGTCCCCATAGGTAAGCAATAAATTGTAAATGTCTTCTCTTAATAAATATTAAAAGCAGATCAACGCCGCACTTGAGTTTTTCCTCAGTGTTTCAATCTTTTGCAACTCTTTTTTTCTTTCTTCAGGCCGGTCTGGACACTTCTATGCAGGCCATAAGACAAAAACAAAGGATAATGAGGTCAACAGCAATGCAGGAAGGAAAATTCCAAATCACAGTTTTCTTGTGCATATTACTACAGATACCAACTTCCTATATGTAGTAAATTGCCTAGTTGCATTTCCTTACCTCCCTAGAACTTTAGTGTTCCATCAGCAAACACTTGACAGTATGGAATGCAATTATGTAGTTAAAATTCCTCATGTAATATAGGATGTTTTGTTAAAGCTTTTTTGAAGGGTGTTGCTTGTCTCCCTGGAGAATAAATTGATGAAAAAGCATGCAGAGGAATGTGTTTTGCCTTTTTCAACACCACTGATTTAAAATGTTACGGTGCACTACAGTTATAAACAGTTTTCACATTAATATCAGAATACAGATAAGCGAGAGTGAAACAACTATGAAGGGAACTGGTACGTCCCCTCGTCCTATTAAAAAAGGAACCGGGATAAGAAATGAAATATGGGAACAATACTGGTTTGGAATTAAATGAAGCGTGGAATCCTGTCTGTTCTTAATGAAAGTGAGTAACATCATAGCTCTTCTTCTTTGGTCATCCATTGCCTTTCTTAATAAAATTGAAAGAAATAAACAGTAAATTTCACAGCATTTTCAGTCATTCATTTTCATACTATATTTTATCCAGTTTTATGCTTACGAGGATCTGGGGTTTTAACTGCAAGCACAGGGCTTAAAGATGGGAAACAAACACTTACAGTGGGGTAAAAAAAGTATTTAGTCAGCCAGTGATTGTGTGCAATTTCTCCTACTTAGAAAGATGAGAGAGGATCTAGTAATTTTCAATCATAGGTAACACCTCAAAAACTATGATAGGACATTACAATAGAGAAAAAAAATCCATGAATCCAAAATCACATTGTTAGGATTTTGATGAAGAATTAATTGGAAAAGAAGGTGGGGGATAAGTATTTGGTCACGCCCACAAACAAAGCAAGATTTTTGGTCTCTCACAGACCTGTAACTTTATGAAGCTCTTCTTGTCCTCCACTCGTTAACTGTGTTAATGGCACCTGTTTGACCTCTTGTCTCTGTATAAAAAGTCACCTGTCCACAGCCTCAAACAGTCAGACATCCAAAACTCAAGACCAAAGAGCTGTTGAAAGGACACAGAAAAACAAAAATTGTTTAGACTGCCAAGGCTGGGAAGAGTGAATCTACATAGGCAAGCCAGGTTAGTTGAATAAATCAAACTGTGGAGAATTGTAAGAACATGGAAAGCATACAGACCAGTGATAATCTCATGGAACAGACGGGGGTCAAATGTCCCCGCTGCAGGCCCACGTCTGCTATCCCCTTTATCATCTCCAACCTCCCTCCCCTCCCTCCATAACACCCACCCCCTCCATACCGCTCAACCAATCTCAATGTATTTCCTCCTCCATCTCTCCACCCCCTCTAATCAGTCCATTCCCGCTACTTTCTTCCTTCTTTGCCCCGTTCTTCGACTCTACCCCCCTGACCTCTCTTTAGTTTCCCCGCTCACCTTCCACACCTCTCTCACACTCTTTCCCTTCTCTGTTTCTGCACCGGCTCTGTCCTATCTCCCCCACCTCCATCCCTTTCCTCCCCTTAAACCTCTCTCCCCCCACTGTCCCTCCCCCTTCCAGCACTTATCTTCCTTGATCCTTTCGTTTCTCCCTCCCCTACCTACTAGTCGTTAATGTCCTCGCATCTTCTATGCTCGTCCCTCCCCCTTCCTTTCCTCCTTCCTTTTTTGACTCTCCTGCTACTTCTCCCTGCTGGTGCCTCCGCCTTCATCGCTTTTCTACCTTCCTTTTAGTCCTACCTCCCCAGTTTATTCCCGCTCGAATTTCCCCACCTTTCTCGCCCCCTTCCCCTACCGGCTCCTCCTATATCCTCTCTCACTCCCTAAACTCCCTCGCCGCTCCTATCCCCTTACCCATCAGCCCTTTACTTCCTCAGCCTTTCCATGTTCTCCTTTGCACCATCCCAGCCCCGCTTTCCCTACCCATTTTTTCCCCGCCTTATTCGTCTCCTCCCTGTTCCTCCCTTCCCTCGCTCCATACTTTATCCCGCCCACTACATCATGCCTTACTTTTCTTTCCCTTCTCTATTGGTCCTACCTATCACCATTTGAAAAGAAACGAGAGAAGACGGGGGGGCGGAGTGCGGGGGAGGGTTGTCGGGTGCGAAGATTTGGTTTTTGGTTCAAAATGTCTTTTTTTTTTTAGTTTTGTTTTTTTTTTCTTTTTTTTTTTTTTCTTTTTTTTCTTTTCAAAAAATTATCAGCAAAAAATCCCAGAACTACACGGAGGGACCTGATGAATGCTGCAGAGAGCTGAGACAAAAGTAACAAAGGCTACCAGTAAACACACTAGCGCAAGAGGACTCAGATCTGCAGTTGCCAGGCGTGTCCCCGCTTAAGCCAGTACATGTCCAGGTCCGTCTGAGTTTGCCAAAGAGCAATGGGATGATCCAGAGAGGATTGGGAGAATATCATGTGGTAGACGAAACCAAAATAGAACTTTTTGGTAAAAACTCACTGGGCGTGTTGAATGATGAGGTGCATACCAAGAACAACCATACCTTACTGTGAACATGGAGGTGGAAACCATCATTGTTTGGGGCTGTTTTTCTGCAAAGGGGACAGGACGACTGATCCATGTTAAGGGAAGAATGAACAAATTCACGATGAGAACTGAGGTACTACTTGAGTCATTATGTTTGTTTTTCAAAGAACGTTTTTGTTGTGTTTAGTCTCTACATCTATTGGAGTAGTCTTGTTAGAATCTGAGTGAACCAAAAGGAGATGAGATTATAGATTATCCAATTAGGAGCTGTATCAACCATTCAGACTGAGACTGTCTTTTGAGGGAGGATGGAAGGGTGATGTATCCCAACAAATGAATTACTTCTTCTGGATCTTCAAAGAAAAGACCAACTTTATGATGCAATTGATCAATTTGTAATAAAAGCTGGAAGGATGGACTGTGTTTTTAAGTAACTATGCAAATCATTTTGGTGAGTGCATAATGTTTTATTTATCAAAGCTGACTCCTAAGGTTTAGACTTAATGTATTGATGTAACTGCACTGTAGTTATGACACATGTTGATGCTGATTGAAGCAGAATGATTGTAGTGTTTGTTCTTACTTCTTGATCATATTGATCATTTTATGTGAACAAGCAGTTCACTTCTCATACTAAATTTAATGCTTGGTTAGGCTTATTTGGGATCATGGTGCTGTAATAGTGAGGGCTGAGGCACTTGTGTTGTCGCGTGCATACGTGCGTTGATTTTGAATCTTGCCCTATTCCAGATATAAATAGTCCTTTTATAAATCCTGTACTTCCTAATTTTTAAAAAGCAGAACTGCCTATTTTAGGACTAACACTCATACATACACATGATTTATTTATTTATCGATGCACCAAACTGAAGGTCTAACTCTAATAGTCACTGCTCCCCACTGCAACATTTCATAATCAAAATATATCAATGTGCCAACAAAGCAAAACTGACCTGGAAGTGCTTTAATATGCAGTTTCATCTATAACACTATAAACAGGCTGCTCTTCCTCCTACTCTACAATTAAATGTCAGCTCAGCAGATAAACTTTCTGAGATTGTCTAAAGAATGAAACTTAAAACCGTACCTGGAACAGCTGGATTTTCTTCATATCTTAATGTTTTTGTTGGGGTTACGTTAAATGTGCCCTGTCTAGGATTGTTCCTGCCTTGTGCCCTATGTCGCCAGCTAGGCACCGGCTGTCCAGCATCCCTTTTCAGGGTTAAGCGGATGAGAAAGTGAATGAATGAATGAATGAATTAATGTTAAATGTACATTACAGCTATGCACTGCATAACATCTGTTCTGAGTATGCCTGTGGTTTAGCGAGGTTATTAAAGTTATACACCTACTTAACCCATATGCAGTGGTACCTCGGTTCTCATCATTAATTCATTCTAGAAGCGACGAATACAGAGCAAATTTTTCCCATAAGGAATAATATAGATTGAATGAATCCATTCCAGCCCCCTAGAAAATCCACACTGTATAAGGCATTATAGGCCTTAATGGAGTTGTATTGTACAGGTGCTCCGATTTACGATGAATATATGTTCCGACAAATCCATCACAAGTTAAATGTAACATGAACTGTAACGTTAACGAGTGTTTGGTATAGTGGTCTATACTGTATCATGTAATAAGTAAGTTAATGTTTAAACATTAACCTAGAGTTGGCCAAAATCATTAGCACAATGTGTATTTTGTAATAGTGTTAAAAAATCTCATGTAATTTAATGAGTAATGGCTTGAAAGTGAAAAGTAAAAGCAAAACACTTACTCTATTGGTGAATGCTAACTGCAGCCTGTGTTCTGGAGCATTCTGTTCCTGTTTCCCTTTCGGTTTTCCTTTTGATTTTCTCTTCCAACTAATCTCTTTAGGACCCATGGAGACCTATTTGCATTAATAATACAATACTGTAGATGTAAAAATAAAGAAAACCATGATAAACACAGCGTAATTCTTCACTGAGCAAGGGCTATTGTGAAACTGAATCACTGTGTACTGAATCGTGAATCATGAGTCGAGTTTCGGCTAAAACAAGTCGCACAGCTCATCTCATACAAGTTTAAGCAAGTGCGGCAAGTACTGAGCAAACAACGAGAACCAAGTTGCCAGATACATTAATGTTACATAAAAGCAGACTCTGGTGCAGCTGTCTGCAACTCGGATTGAATAACCAAAGCAGTGGAGTGTAGTGGGGCATGCAACAGGATGATCAGCATGCAGCCAGATGATCCAGCATGAAGAGAGATTAACCAGCGTGCAGCCAGCTGAGTCAGCGAGACAGAATCAATGGCAAAAAGTGTGCATCCACGTGAGCTAGCCTGGCATTCTTTATAAGCAACGCAGTGATATGACACAAACCATATCTCTGCCATGTGCAAACCAGATGTTGTTGCAGATATTGCAGCACAACGCAGCATGGCTAAGGATGGAATGTCGTACCAACAGTACTGTACGTGTAGGGTATATAGTTAATACCACTAACCTACAGTATCCCATTTAGCTTTGCTATATTGTATGTAATATATAGTAAATAAAGTACATATGATGTTCGGACAACATCAAGATCTCATAACACGCAATTTCACAGAACGTATCGTGGATGATAAGTTATGCATACCTGTATATAAATGGCCAATTTGGATTTAATGAGCCATACCCGTTAAATGCAAAGACAATTAAAACATCTTTGGGATACACTGCAGATAAACTGCAAATGAACCAATAACACTAATTGTAATTTAACACAGAACTACAGTTCTTACACAATGCCTCAATGTCAGCTCCCAACCCGGCGTAAAAGGGCAATTCCTGTGGAGTCCAATAATTAAAGCCTGGCAAAAAAGGACTGAACAATGATTGCAGAGTGAACCATTCTACTGTAAGTAATCAGCTGTATATGATCATCTGCCATGGCCTACTGAAGCGTCATTACCTAAATAACCTAAAAACAGAAAAGCACTCAGAACAGAACAGAATTGCCCCACAGTAAAAGAGTAAACAGTAGGAAATTGGACTGCATTGGCTGTGCGTATGAGGCATGCTATGTTCTCAGTTCAAAGAAATATCAAAACGATAATCACCTTTTTCCTTATATATGTACTTTAAATCTAGTGGAGCTGGTATTATTGTATGACAAGACAAACTCGAGGCGAATGACTTAACAGGCTGGACACAACCTGGATGCAAAGGAATGAGAAAGAATGCTTTTTTCTATTGTTTTCCTTCTTCAGGCAGATGACAATATGATGCGTAGGCCACGTGCAAAGAAAACAGGACCAGAGAAGGCTGCAAACAAATATGGTAACAAAATTTGTGCACAGGGTAAAATATTTTGAATTTATGCTTCTGAGAAAGGTAGAAGGTATCAGAAGATACTGGCTAAATCCTGTGTTACAGAGAATACTCAAACACATGAAGAATGTCTGTGGCAACAATGTGAACTGGTCATATTAACGCATAATACAGAAATATGCTTGGCCATTGCTTACACTGTTCTATTAAAAGTAATTCTAATTTCATTAGGTGATCAATGGTGCTTAAAAGTTTGAAAACCCTTCACATTGTTCTGTATTTCTAAAAATATAACCTAAAACGTCATCAGCTTTTTAAAAAAGTTGAAAAGACCAAAAGTAGAAAAAGAAAATCCAATTGAACAAATTGCAAGAATAGTATGATCACTGCCCAATCCCCCCTCCCTCAGACATAGCCAATGGTATCTGCATGTGATGCCTGACTCAGCCAGAAAGCCCTGCTGGGACTCTTATCCAGGTCTCTAAACTGGTGCACCACCTGAGCACCCACTGTGATTGTGTTACTCTACAAGATGATTTAGGAAACTACAGCCCCAAATCAGAAAATGTTGGGACAGTATAGAAAATGCAAATTTAAAAAGCTGTAGTGTGTCTTGCGTTTATTTCTTTACAGCTTATTTCATTTCAGGCAGTATATGAAGCCAAGATATTTCATGTTTTCTCTGGTCAACTTTATATCATTTGTTAAGATACATCCATCCCTGCATCTCTGGCCTGCAACACATTTAAAAAAAAGTTGGGACAGGGACAATTTAGGGTTAGTAATCGGGTAAAAAAACAAAATAAAAACCAAAGTAAATGTAAGAATCACTGCATTTTTTAAATTTGCATTTTTCACACCATCCCAGTTTTTTCTGATTAGAGGTTGTAAAACATTTTTTATACTGGTCCATGGGCCTTGAAGTATGTTTGTAGAAATAAACCCATTTTATTGTGTGGTGCTGTACCTGGAACTGAAAAAGTCCTGATTGATATTTCATTGGTCAGAAATGCTTCTATTGGCTACATAATATATAATAAAGAAATTGATTTGGAGGTTGATTGTTGTGTTGAATTGCATTGGAATTGCATTGGAATTGCAATTGATGCATAAATGCAAGGTGATCACTAAAGCAGTATTTTAACAACTGATGCAATCATAAGTTGGCTAAAGCAAGCTTGTGCAAGTAACTACAAATTTTCCTTCTAGTGCATTGGCTTGCGTAAATTCCCTTTCAACCTTCCTGTGTAAAGGCTTTTAAATGCCATTTCTGACTGTGTTAAATGTCAGTCAGCATTGAATATCTTCAGCATATCACATTGTACACTGCTGGTCCTTGGTTATGTAAGTAGACCCATGGAGCTTTAAGAATTGGATGGTAGAATTAATAATGTTCGCTATAAAATAACCAGCTATGGGCCATGGACAAATTTGTATCAGTTATTTTAAAACACAAAACGTCTGTGCAAAATTAACCAAAACCAGGTAAAAATGTAATGAAAATCTAAGCAAACATTTAAAAATCTCACTAAAGCTCTTAACCTTGTTTTGACAAGACATTCTGAATGAAATGCACACAGTGTATTATGAACAAACAGGCTTTAGAAGCTGCAGTCATTTAAAGTTAGTGAAAGTGAATAGATTTGTTTATATGAATTAAAATACCTAGCCATTTAATTGTCATGGTGGATGTGACCTTAACGCTACTAGATCAGGAAAGGTGACGTTATACCGCTTTTATACAAGTTCCACACTTACAGTGGTGCTTGAAAGTCTGTGAACCCTTTAGAATGTTCTATATTTCTGCATAAATATGACCTAAAACATCATCAGATTTTCACACAAGTCCTAAAAGTAGATAAAGAGAACTCAGTTAAACAAATGACACAAAAATATTATACTTGTTCATTTATTTATGGAGGAAAATTATCCAATATTACATATTAGTGAGTGGCAAAAGTATGTATAGCTTTGCTTTCAGTATCTGGTGTGACCCCCCCTGTGCAGCAATAACTGCAACTAAACGTTTCCTGTAACTGTTGATCAATCCTACACACCAGCTTGGAGGAAGTTTAGCCCATTCCTCCGTACAGAACAGCTTCAACTCTGGGATGTTGGTGGGTTTCCTCACATTAGCTGCTCACTTCAGGTCCTTCCACAACATTTCAATTAGATTAAGGTCAGGACTTGGAAATTCGAAAACATTCTTTAACCATTCTTTGGTAGAACGGCTTGTGTGCTTAGGGTCGTTGTCTTGCTGCATGACCCACCTTCTCTTGAGATTCAGTTCGTGGACAGCTGTCCTGACATTTCCCTTTAGAATTCTCTGATATAATTCAGAATTCATTGTTCCATCAATGATGGCAAGCCGTCCTGGCCCAGATGCAGCAAAACAGACCCAAACCATAATACTACCACCACCATGTTTCACAGATGGTGAAGGTTCTTATGCTGGAATGCAGTGTTTTCCTTTCTCCAAACATAACGCTTTCCTTTTAAACCAAAAAGTTCTATTTGGTCTCATCCGTCCACAAGACATTCTTCCAGTAGCCTTCTGGCTTGTCCAGCCACGTGATCTTTAGCAAGCTGCAGATTGAGCAGCAATGTTCTTTTTTTTTGGAGAGCAGTGGCTTTTTCTGGCTTGCAACCCTGTCATGCACACCATTGTTGTTCAGTTGTTTCTTCTGATGGTGGACTCATGAAAAGCATTAACATTAGCCAATGAGAGGCCTTCAGTTGCTTAGTTAAGTTACCCTGGGGTCCTTTTGTGACATCACCAACTATTACACGCCTTGCTGTTGGAGTGATCTTTGCTGGTCATCCACTCCTGGGGGAGGGTAACAATGGGTGTAGAATTTTCTCCATTTGTACACAATCTGTCTGACTGTGTATTGATGGAGTCCAAACTCTTTAGAGATGGTTTTGTAACCTTTTCCAGCCTGATGAGAATCAACAACTCTTTTTCTGAGGTCCTCAGAAGTCTCATTTGTTCGTGCCATGATACACTTCCACAAACGTGTTGTGAAGAGCAGACTTTGACAGATTCCTGATCTTTAAATAAAACAAGGTGCCCACTCACATCTGATTGTCATCCCATTGATTAAAAACACCTGACTAATTTCACCTTCAAATTAGCTGCTATTGCTAAAGGTTCACATACTTTTGCCACTCACTAATATGTAATAATGGATAATTTTCCTCAATAAATAAATGACCAAGTATAATATTTTTGTGTCATTTGTTTAACTGGGTTCTCTTTATCTACTTTTAGGACTTGTGTGAAAATCTGGTGATGTTTTAGGCCATATTTATGCAGAAATACAGAAAATTCTAAAGGGTGCACAAACTTTCAAGCACCACTGTACCTGTGGTCTAAATGAAATGTCTGTGACATGCTTTGATGAAAATAGCAAAGGATTAAGAACCACAGCACCTTACTATCTTGTCTAAACAGTCCATTTTGAACAGTCGGTTTGAGTGCCTTCTGCTCTCACTTATCATTTATGTTATATTGTGTGTTATCCAATCTAGACGTAGTCAGAACCTCATATTTTCTATATAAGGACTGACACACCAGCCTAATGGTGCACAGTGATGCAAACTCGCCATTTTTGTTGCGGTCTTGCTCCTTCATCTGGCTGCACGCTGATCCATCTGTTTGCTCTCTAGTTTGTCTCTCTGTGCTCTAATTCGTCTCTTTGCAAACTGGTTTGTATTTCTGTGCATTAGTTTGTCTCTGTGCTATAATTTGTTTTTTCTTTCTGCATGCTGGCTCGTGTTTCTGTGCAAATTTCTGCAGGCTGGTACATCTCAATGGCAAACTAATTAAGGAGGCTAATAACCTTGGATCATGGGCACTGTCTGAATGGGGTTATGCAGTGCATACCTGTATTGCACACTTATACAGTAGTATAGTACTGTGTAAACATCTTAGGCCAACACCAGATATACCATTGTTTCAGCAATGGAATAATGACCAAATATAATTATTTCTCATTCTCTTTATTAGGATACAGTAAAAACTTCTACAGGGTACAGTTGCAAGTATGTAGTGTGCCCTCCCCTTACACTTACTCTATTTGAAAGGGCAGCAACCTCGAAACCACTTTTTTCAAAAGAGAACAGCACAAAGACTGTGCAGACAATGTGGTCTGTGAAGCCAACAAAAGCAGTTCCCGTGCTTAGATTTGATGTAATGCTAGTGGAACCACTTCTTACAAAAACAAAATGGTGCAAATGCTCTTCACAAATGTACTTCTCAAGCTGTAAATGGAGTAACTGAGATGATATACTAAGGTGAGATGAAACTAAGGTAATCTGACTAGTCCCATGTTTTCAGAGCTAGGCATCCCACACGAAACTGACAGGACTGTCCGTTTGTGGATTGCTAGGCACTCCCGATTCCCAAACCATTTGCACAAGCACGAAGGAAAATTAGTTTAACATAATAACAGCTTCCATTTAAAGTGTGCTGGTGAATCTGGGACTGGAATAAAACATTCGATTGAAGTCTAAGGAGCCACAATAGGCATTAGTAATCTAGACCTTAAAGAAGTTACCTTGAAGGTTGCTCACATTGCTACACGTATTAAACAGGTTGTAATGTATTCAATATGACTATGCATGGAGTTATCTTGCTAAACGTTGTTAAAGCTTGTCCAAGAAAGTAAGAAATATTTTCCAAGATATTATTTAAATCGCAAGTACATCCAACTAAGCCATAAAACCAGTGGTAGTGATATTTCTGTGGCACAGCCTGAATCTCCGGGAAGATGTACACAAAAACGAAGCTATTAAAATCGACCATAACATATACGTATGTGTAGATGCAGACACTTACATGCCAGATGGCGAAGAAGATGAGAGAAGCGCAAAGGACTAGGGAAAGCATGTAACAGAAGGCAGCGAAAGTGAACATCATTGGTGACCGTTTAATTTTCCAGAAGCGAATCAAAGCTCGGAAAGGCAGAAACGGACAGAGCGCACTCTTTACACTGCGAGTGCATGCAGGCATTCAAGCATCTTCATCCACCATCTGCGACACGGCTCTTCTACTGACGCTCTGCTGAGCTTTCGAGACTTTTTGGGGACATTGTGATGATGAGGAAATACAGTAGAACTCCATTCAGCAATCGCAGTCTCTCGAGGAACTGCATCAAGAGCAGAAAGCAAAATGTGTCTATCCAGAAGCAGATCGCAAACAAATCAGCTCGTGTGCAAGGAGAGCTCTCTCTCTCTCTCTCTCTCTCTCTCTCTCTCTCTCTCTCTCTCTCTCTCTCTCTCTCTCTCCCTCTCTCTCTCTCTCCCTCTCTCTCTACACCTCTCTCTCTCTACCTCTGTCTCTCTACCTATCTCTTACTATCTCTCTGTACGGTAGCTAATTAATGCTACACCTCCCCCTAACTGTAACCACAGCAAAATTTTAACCTAACGCCAAACTGTGGCTCTTTTAGTATTTAAAAAAAAAAGTTGCAGTTTTTCAGAAACAAAGAAAAAAAAACTAACAACACTTTTTAGATTAATTCATAACTAGGCTATCGGCACAAAGCCCGCCTCATCAACTGTTTGACACAATGCCAAAAATGAATTATGAATTAAAGCAATGGATTATCCTTTGCTGTGAAATGTTTGTCAAGCAACTTTCCAAATATCTATATTTCTATCCTTGTAGGCACATGTGGTCCTCGCAAAGATATGTGAACTTGTCTCCAACACACACACCACATCAGGTGCCTTGGCAAAATTATGAATTGGCCAACACAGTCTTAAAAAATGTGTTTTATTACCCTTTATTGACCAGATACTGTAACAACCACACATTGTCGACTAATCCATAACTAGGCTAAAAAGATGATGCTATCATCCACTGTTTCACACAATGCCAA
Organism: Ancistrus triradiatus; assembly: GCA_025084515.1. Lineage (NCBI taxonomy): Eukaryota > Metazoa > Chordata > Actinopteri > Siluriformes > Loricariidae > Ancistrus > Ancistrus triradiatus. The sequence continues at coordinate 72,099 of JAJAGP010003067.1, forward strand.
CAACGAGATATGAATTTCAGCAATTAATTGCCATCAATTTCCATGAAATTTACATTTACATTTACAGCATTTAGCAGACACCCTTATCCAGAGCGACTTACAATTGGTACAATCTTACAATCCAAGCAATTGTGGGTTAAGGGTCTTGCTCAAGGACCCAACAGTGGTAGCCTGGCAGAGGTGGGATTTGAACCCTGGACCTTCTGGTCCAGAATCCAGTAACTTAGCCACTAGGCTACCACAGTCCCTGATTTCTGACAACAATGAAATGTACATTAAATACAGCTGTACAGAATGTTTTCAGACACAAAACAAAAGTAACTGATGTATACACATTTGTATGTGGTTTCAAATCCATTCGGAATTGGATTTCAGTTGTGTAACTCGGCTCTTACATCATTTGGTACTCAGTGCTCATTTAAGTCAGAGATTTCTGACAACAATGTGAATGAACTACTTAATGATGTAATACCTCAACCTGGAGCAAGGAAGTGCTTCCATGCCTTCTTTGTTTGTAGGGAGATGCATCTGTTCAATCAAAATTAAACAAACAAGTCCATGTTAATTCCACTAGACTTCCACTAAACATGAAGCTATCATCATGATATCTATTTTGAGCTCAGTTGAATTTTGTAAAGTCATTTTTAAAGAGAGACAGTTAGTGGATGCTATACTGGATGCTATAATTTAAAGGCAAAGGACTGCAGCAGAACTATAAACTTGCAGAGTATGAAGTCATATAAAAAGAAATATGCCTCTCAATGCATGCTCATGTATTTGCAATGTTCTGGCAACAATGCCAACTAAATGTAAACATAAAACAATTAAAACTAGTTAATAAACAAAAACTAACAGGTCAAGTAATAAAAGTTCATAATGGTGATTTGACCACATATGCATCAATTAATTGTGAAATTTCCATGTTTGGACCTGTAACTGGATGCTTTACTCCTGCTCCACACTATTTAGCACAGAAACACTAACTTGACATCTTCCACCTATTCCACAGTATTTAATACAGACAGACCTGCGTCTTCACCGTAGCAAGAAATTTGGATATTCAGTAGCACCTGAAAGTTTGTGAACCCTTTAGAATCTTCTCTATCTACTTCAGGACTTATCTGAAAATTTCATCATGTTTTATGTCATATTTGTGGAGAAATATAAAAATTCTAAAGTATTCATAGTCTTTCAAGCACCACTGTACCAGTGAAAATGACTACATTCAGAACAGACAGATTTGATTTTGTCTCTTGTTATTTTCAGTGTGGAGACACTTAAGAAAAAATCTGATTTGCACTGCTGTCTGAACATAGTCAAGGAAGCCTCTCCTGAAAGAGCGCCACACTAAGTTTTGCAAAACACACTTTGAAGATTCTGATGCAATGTGGCACAAAGCTTTATGGTCGAATGAGATTCAGACTGAACTTTTTGGACTGAAATCCAACCAAACCAAATGCACCATACCTACTGTGAAGCATAGTGGTGGCATCTTTTGTTATGGTGGTGTTTTCTTCAGTGCCGACCGACTAGTCTTCTGCTAGACATCTGAAGATAGGACAGGTGTTTGACTTTCCAGGAACAACTCTAAACATGCTATTTATTTAAAGAAAAAAAAAACATTGCAGTGGCTTAAGGATAGGAATGTGAATGTCCCTGAGTGACAAAGTCAGAGCCCTGAACTAAATCTGTGGAAAATATCTGTGGGTGGCAGGCCAGCTTTCCGCGTAAGCTGGGCTCTGTTGAAGAGTGGCCAAAAGAAAGCCTTTTTGAAAAAGGCTTGGAGATGCCAAAATGCATCTTGGAGACTCAGCAAACTTCAGGAAAAAGAGTCCTCTGGTCTGATGAGACCAGAAGATCACATGAAAGAATTTTATTTTACACCCTATTGAATTTTTAGGGTGAAATTACAGTTTAAACCCAGCAACAGCCGCAATATTAACTACAACTATATGTACTATATGAGTATTACCATGTCATACTGGGGGAAAAAAAGGTTTTGGAATAAGAGAAGGGAAATCTTTAAATAAAGCAGGGGTACCACCTTGAGTTTAGCACCTCAATTCTAATGACAAACATCTCAGTTCCAGAGGTACACAAACCAGAATAGAATACAGCGGCTCAAAATGTAAAACAAAAACGTATACTCTTTGTATTAAGCTGCAGTGATTTAAATTAGATAGAAGTTTTGATAGGAGGCTCAATATTTCTGAGCAGATTTACCAAATATCTTCTTAAAAATGTATGCTTAATTATGATTAATAGCATCATTAAGTGTGATTTATTTTATATCTGTCAATATAATAACAGTTATATTCAAATACAGCAGGTGGCGCTATAATACTACGGTGTTCATAAAGAAGTGAATTCTATCTTTGAATACTTATTCACACAACACACACGCATACACAGGCAGATTTTTGTATTGTAAAAAGTTTTTATCATTGTATTATATCGACAATATTACTTTCATTATACACTTACATCTAACCTTAACCATGGTAACCTAAAGCTCTTTTGTTTTTCAGAAGAAAGTTTTGTATTTTTAAAAAGTAATTTTCTTCATGGGTAATAGCAAAATGTCCCCACAAAGCAAAAAAAAAAAAAAGTCAGATCTTTCTCTAGGGACATTTGGTCGCCCATAGTTGAGCCTCCCACACACCTAGCTAATGTATACAGTCAAACTAGCTCATTAACTCAGATCCTCTCTTGCTGTTACCCAAACCTACTGATTATATTTTTGTTACATTATTCTTACATCACTTTGTTCTCATGTTCTTGCTTTCTACTTCTTGTCTTCCTTCCTTTCATCAACACATCCATCTGTATATAGCTTTGTGAGTGTCTAGAAATAAATTATACTACCATAAATGAAATAAACCTTATAAGACCAATGTCTACATTTAATATTTCACTCACTAAGATCCTCTGTGTGCATTATCTCAGCCATTTCTTTCTCCAGTTCTTATTTGTTACTATTTAAATAATTCAGTGCCATTTAGACATTAGCTAAATGATGTGAAGTAGCACAATTATAGCCTCAAATTGTATTTGCAAGAATTTTGGCTTTACTTTTACTAAAGAAAACCGTTTTGTACTTGTTGTAAATATACTGACCTAAGATCAGTGTTAAAAAAATACTCATTACATCCTCCATTTGCAATCTCCTGTGGGTACATCAGGCACATTCACTTCTTGGCAGAAATATAGCAACAATGATAGCAAAATTGCGAAGGTCTTATTTCAATAAACACATTTTGCAAAACTCAAGGCATAAACAAGCACAAAAGTCAAGGCATAGCGCCTTTTACAATGGAGTATCTGAAGTCACAAAGCAGTTTTACAATTTTAGGTTATCTTCTAAATTATACGGCCAATCCCAAATTGAGCAATCCTAGGGGGACAGTGGCAAGGAAAAGCTCCCTAAACATTATAAAGAAGAAATCTTGGGAGGACCAAGACTCAAAAAAGGACCCATCCTCCTTGGGTGGCTTAGATGTTATATGTAAGAATTAACCAAGTTATCTCATTAATAAGTTCATAGTAATTGTTTAATTGAACAGAAACTAAATAAATATCAGCAGAAAGAGCATGTAAATGAGAGAAAATGTCATAATTAAAAGAACAAGTAGACTAACATTTTAGAGAAAATGAAATATTGTGAAGAGTATAATAAAATAGGAAATATAAACTCTATAGCGCATAAGCCAATAGTGAAAAGAAATAGGGTAATGTAAGAATATGCACATCGGCATTATTTAGTCTTTATTTAGAGAGAGTTGCTGCCCTCTGTGGTCAGAGTACAATGGGGCTGGAGCTGATGACGGGAAAACAGTTTCAGTGGAAAAGAATAGAAGGCATTATTTCTTTTCTGGATTTATGTAGCCACTAGATGACACTCTTTCTTTTCCTTCTTGACTCTCTCAGAATTCCTCCAGTCCCAATAGCAGTGTGGAGAAATTTCGATTTTTCAGAAATTAGAGGATAATGCAGGCCTAATGATTAATGACTAGTTAGGACGGAATTCATCTTCTACCGTATTGCTAATAACATAAATATATCCTTACATTTTTCACATTTAAGTTTGATTTGTTTTACAGCAATTTTTACAAAAGACATTGCCTCAAAGCAGCATTATGATGAGAGACTGAGTGTACAGCCCAAATGATCAAGCTAGAGGCAACAGTTACAAGTAAACAACCTCAGAGACCAGTAATGAAGAAACCTTGAGAGAAACTTGGCTCAAATGGAGAACTTTTGGTCCCTATGGGACAACAAGTAAGTTTTAATAAACAGGTAGTCAGTATAAACAGAAAGCAGATTTGTTGTGTAACAACTTTATAATAAAAATCTTGTTCGTTTAACCGTTGCATTTAATAGTAATAGGAAGGCTATTCTATATAGCTGGGATTAGCAGCAGGAAAAAGTTCTGGCCCTTGAGCTAGTTTTCATTACTTTCAATTGTACTGATGATAAACTTGCATCCTTTGATCTGGTCAAAATTAACTGGCAACCAATGAAGTGAGATTTAAGCATGGGTGAAACTGCATTATCAAACTTTGTTTTTCTATTGAGAACATGAGTGAATGCATTATGGACTAAGAAAAGCTTATTTAAGCACTCACTGGAAAATGCAGAAAGGAAGACACTACAATAATCCAGCCTAGAGCTACAGTAATAAGAGCTCATTTTTCTTCTTCTGGTAATGACCATCATGCCCATAGCCACCTATGAAGTCACAGAGGTTTGGACCTCGGTAATTATTTTAGAGCTAAAATTAAAATTTGAAGCTACCAGTACTCTAGTGAAAACGTAGACTCAAGTATACTAAACTTTATTATGCTACAGTACACAAAGGTGTACTTTGAGCCACACTAATGATGCACACTATTTTAAAACCATTTATTACTATTTTAGTAATAAAATTCAATTTCTAAAAATACTTTTTAAAACTGCTTTACGGGAATTACTGTAGTAGTTTTAAGTGTTCTTCTTACTAATGTATTTATAAAAAATATCCTATATTGTAGTCTTTAAAGTGTGATCAAAGTTTTCTTGGAAACATTCGATGAAAACAAATATTAATGTATTTTACATTTAAAAAAATTTATGCATTTAAATTCGCTTGTATATTTACAAAATACTTAGACGAATCTCAGAATATTTTAATTACAATTAAGTGCGTTGTTTTTATTAGGGAATGGTGTGAGGAATGTTTTCTTGGCACACTTTTGGTGTCTATTAATACCAATCAGTCACTACTTGAATGCCACAGCTTATCTGAGTGTTTTCTATGTCTTAGTATCTACGGTGTGCAGATTTCTTGAAGAAAGATTTACTGACTGAAAGGTTGGTTTGTGAGGTTTCCACCCCTTTTGAGAGGTTTACCCAGTCATTCCAGAAGATGGTGGGCATCAAGGCAAGACAAAAAACAAAAGGCCCACTGTTTTCCATAACTTCCACCAATGTCTTTCTGTGCAAAACTGCCAGTGAAAGCTTGTGTGTCCAAGCGTGGCTCAAAATTATGCATTAAAAGACATTTGTGCAATCGGTGTAATCTTACATCATATTCCAAACAGTGAATACTCAAACATGCCATAGACACCCAGAGATGCACGAGTTTCACTGAGTGTCTGTTAGCTCAGGAGGTTTCATATATACATAGAGGCTGTGCTGTTCAGTGGAACAAAAGTTTGAGTTTAATGAACAAACAGTGTGAGGCAGTGAGATATTAAATCATTTAATTATTCAAAAATGATTTGTTAATTCAAAATATTGAAATCCACCACAATTAATGAATACTATAGGCAAATTTGTAAACATCTCAACTAAATTGAATGGGTAGCTGGGCTTCCTGTGTAGTCTTTTGCCTCTCTCCTCATGTCAACTGGGCTCTGATCCAGCTTCATTTATTACAGACAGCATGTTTCTTTGTTATTTCCTCTCCCATTACTTATCTGATAAATAGGTTTTTCTCATTAGGTTCTGAACCTACCTCTCTTACAATGGCTGAGCCACATTAAACCAACAGCTAGACTTCTTACATTTACAAAACGGTCAAGCTATAAGACTACACAGGAAGCCTGGCTTTCCTTCTATTCATTAAAATGTGGTAATGAAATGTTTACCAATGTGTCTATATTATTAGTTATTCTAGGTGGAATTCAGTATTTAGGGAATTGAATGATGAAATACTTCACTGCAGCACCGAGCTGTTCATTAATTAATGGTGAACAGTACAGCCTGCATAATATTTGCTGAAGACCCTCACTAACGCTCTCATGGGACTTTATACAGAAAATGTACATGCATCAAATATATAGGAAGAAGAGAGATGCACAGAGTTCACTGGCATTCAATGGAGTGTGTGGGTATGTTTTGCAAAAATATAAAATTTAAACTCTCTGCATTTGTTGGACAGTGTGCTTTTCTTTGTCCTACCCTGAAGCTCAGGTTCTCTTAATGGCTATCAGTCAACCTCTCAAATTACAGGGGTGCTTAAATTTGTGAGCCTTTAAGAATATTTCTACAATATCTTCAACACAGATAAAGAGAACCCAGTTAAACAAGTGAGATAAAAGTGGTGTACTTGGTCATTTAGTTACGGAGGAATATGATTTAATGTTACATATCTGTGACATACGTGTTGTGAAGATCAGACTTTGATAGATCCTTTTTCTACAAGAAAGTGCTCACTAATGGCCAATTATCATCCCATTGACTCCCCGTGTCTGCATGGGTTTACTTCATGTACGAAGACATGCATATTAGGTTAATTGATTACACTAAATTGGCATTGACGTGTGTGTGTGTGTGTGTGTGTGTGTGTGTGTGTGTGTGTGTGTGTGTGTGTGTATACATATGTATCACTATTCGTGATATAACCTTGTGTATAAATGCCTTGTGTAACCTTGTGTGTGTGTCACTGAAATGGCCACTGATACTGATAGCAACATTAAATAAACCAAATAAACAAACAAACAAATTTCACCTTCAATTAACTGCTAATCGCAGCAGTTCACATACTTTTGAAACTCACAGATACAGTGGAGCAAAAAAGTATTTAGTCAGCCACTGATTGTGTAAGTTCTCCTACTTGATGAGAGATGAGAGAGGTCTGTAATTTTAATCATAGGTACACTTCAACTATGAGAGACAAAATGAGAAACAATATCCAGGAAATCACATTGTAGGATTTTTAAAGAATTTAATTGTAAATTATGGTGGAAAATAAATATTTGGTCAATAACAAAAGTTCAACTCAATACTTTGTAACATAACCTTTGTTGGCAATTACAGAGGTCAAACCTTTCCTGTAAGTCTTCACCAGGTTTGCACACACTATAGCTGGTATTTTGGCCCATTCCTCCATGCAGATCTCCTCTAGAGCAGTGATGTTTTGGGGCAACACAGACTTTCAACTCCCTCCACAAATTTTCTATGGGTTTGAGGTCTGGAGACTGGCTAGGCCACTCCAGGACCTTGAAATGCTTTTCATGGAGCCACTCCTTCGTTGCCCAAGCAGTGTGTTTGGGATCACTGTCATGCTGGAAGACCCAGCCACGTTCCATCTTCAATGCTCTCACTGATGGGAGGCTTTTCGCTTAAAATCTCACAATACATGGCCCTGTTCATTCTTCCCTTAACATGGATCAGTCGTCCTGTCCCCTTTGCAGAAAAAAACATCCTCAAAGCATGTTGTTTCCGCCCCCATGCTTCACAGTAGGTATGGCGTTCTTGGGATGCAACTCAGCTTTCAAACAACCAGTTGAGTTTTTACCAAAAAGTTCTACTTTGGTTTCATCTGACCACATGATATTCTCCCAATCCTCTCCTGGATCATCCATATGCTCTCTGGCAAACTTCAGACGGACCTGGACATGTACTGGCTTAAGCAGGGGGACACGTCTGGCACTGCAGGATCTGAGTCCCTCTCGGCGTAGTGTGTTACTGATGATAGCCTTGTCACTTTGGTTCCAGCTCTCTGCAGGTCATTCATCAGGTCCCTCCGTGTAGTTCTGGGATTTTTGCTCATCGTTCTCATCATCATTTTGACCCCACAGGATGAGATCTTGTGTGGAGCCCCAGGCTCAAGGGAGATTATCAGTGGTCTTGTGTCTTCCATTTTCTTACAATTATTCTCACAATTGATTTATTCACACCAACCTGCTTGCCTATTGTAGATTCACTCTTCCCAGCCTTGTGCAGGTCTACAATTTTTGTTCTGGTGTCCTTCAACAGCTCTTTGGTCTTGAGTTTGGAGTCTGACTGTTTGAGGCTGTGGACAGGTGTCTTTTATACAGATAACGAGGTCAGACAGGTGCCATTAATACAGTTAATGAGTGAAGAACAGAAGAGCTTCCTAAAGAAGACATTACAGGTCTTTGAGAGCCAGGAATCTTGCTTGTTTGTGGGTAACCAAATACTTATTTTCCAGCATGATTTATAATTAAATTCTTTAAAAATCCTACAATGTGATTTCCTGTTTTTTTCTCATTTTGTCTCTCATAGTTGGTGTACCTATGATGAAAATTACAGACCTCTCTCATCTTTCTAAGTCAGAGAACTTGCACAATCAGTGGCTGACTAAATACTTTTTTGACCCACTGTATGTAACATTTATCTCTGAGTTTTCACTCTTTCCCCAATAAATAAATGTCCAGATGTAATATTTTTGTCTCCCTATTTTAACTTGCTTATATTAATCTAATTTTAAAACTTGTGTGAAAATCTGATGACGGTTTAGGCCTTATTTATGCAGAAATATAAGAAATTCTACAGGGTTCACAAACTTTCAAGCACCACTGTAAATCGGGAATCAGGAACCTGATTGACTACTCAAACTTTAATAAATCAGTGGCAATTTACAGTTACATTTACAATTTACGAAGGCAAAATCAGACAGTGGTTCTCAAAGTGTGGGCCACGCCCCCTAAGGGTGGCGTGGAGCTATTGCACGGATCACACCAAAGCAAATGAATACGCCATGTTTAAGATACATAACGCATGTCACTTGTAATAATTCCACCGCAACACTCTCTGATTTGTCACTTTATTTCAAAAAGAAGTTGCAGTTGTGTATGAGTTACAGTGTTTAAAATAAATTCCAGTGGAGTTTGGAATCCAAAGACGTGTACGTGTGTGTCTGAGTTGGAGCGCTCAATTATTCTCATCTACCAAAGGTGGACACTGCTGAAAATGTTTGAGAACCACTGGTATAAGGCGATGCAATTAACTATCAAGCTAGCGATATAGGAATCCCTATGCAGTGGTTGTCTCCTCTCGCATCAAGTAGATGGTCTCAAAACAAATATATTTAGAAAAAAAAACAATTTGTTTGTGGGTTTACCTTCATCAAAATCCTAGCAGAGTTTTAGCTGGCTTGTTATTGGGCGATTACTTAGTTGTACTAGCATAAGGTAATGTCTACTAAGAAGAGTACAAAGCACTTCTGCAAGTTGTTCTGCCCAGGAAAAAATGTACTGTGAAATTTGACAGTAGAACCATGTAGTGGCCAAATTACCACCAAAATTCATAGTACAACTGTGAAATAATTCATGGTCAGTTAAAAGGCAACCAAGTTTACAGTTGTGCTATGAAATTTCAAAGTAGAACCATGAAGTGGCCAAATTACCATCAAAAATTCATAGTAGAACTGTGAACTTCATGGTCAAACTCTGAAAGTTCACATTAACACTGTCAAGCAATTCACAGTTTTACTATGAAAATTGACAGTACATTTTTTCCTGGGTGGATAAAGGAGTTTGCTAAATGCTGTAAATGTCTTGTTCATAAATGCATGCTCCATTCCCATCCTCCCCCAGCCACCACACCCTTCAATTCTCTAGTTACTTAGTTACTCACAGTTCAGACTTTATCTAAGTGTAGCGGGTCATACAGCAAGATATGATACATATCTTACACTTCTACACTTAGATACATTAAATATGAGAGAGCTTAATGCTTCCTTCCATTAAATCAAACCTTGAAAGCCTTCTCTGTTCTGAATCTTTCTCCTGTTCTAGTCTTCTACTCAAAAATAAAAAGCCTTGTGGTATATTTCTGAAGCAAATGAATCCTCATGCTCCCTTCATCCCACCTTCCATGCTTTGAGAGGTGATAATGAGCACACGCCATGTGGAATGGTGAGAAAATCAAGGCTTCTCTCATGCAGGGCTTTTAATCACTAATTCATGTTATATGCTTTGGAGAAGTTATCCTCCCTTTTCACCCTTTCCTTTACACCTCAGAAATGCAAAAGTAATGGTGCTGGATCCTGTTCAAGGAACCAGCAAAGCTTTACAAGTAAGAGTCAAGAGTCAAGCAAGTTTTAATGCACTACATAAAAATAATAAATAGTAAAAGATAAAAAATAATACTTCCTGTGTAATAGCTGTCCCACCAACTCAGCTTGAGTTTTGCACAGCATTATGCACATTTCAAACGTCGTATGCACAAATATAAACAAACAAACAGTAGAGGGCACTGACCACCCTCAGTACTTCACTTCTGTCGCCTTGGTGATGTGATAAAATAGGCCACTTACATCTAGCAGTTTAGCTTTACGCTAACTAGCTCAGGTTTTTTTTTTAGTCTCTTGCCTCATTATCACACCCCAGCACAGTGTGAGCTACGTTAACTAGAAGAGCTCCTCAAACACAAAGCTTGACATAACGACCCTATTTCTCAACCCAAGGGACAGGAATGCTCAGAGGAAGTGTAATGGCACCAAATGAGCAAATGGAAAAAGAAGTCTGAAACGGCTGCACAAAAAATAAACACTAAGCTCATGTTCAGCAGCTTATATTTCACATATTTTGTTTTAAAGAAACAAAAATAATATTTATTCATCACTTCTGTGATGAATAGAAGATTTATATTTAAAAACTTTTGAAACTCTAAACTATTGAAACCTAAAGTTTTGCATATGTACTTGTATTTAAATTAGATAATTAGTGTAGTGGAGTGTTTAAGAGAATAGCTGCTATAAAACTTATTCGACTGAAATGCAGTGACAGTCGAATAAGTTAAAGAGATAAAGAGTTTGGGTTAAATATTATGACATACTGCATTACTGAAGATTTGCATGTCTAGTTATGAGCGATTTAGCAGCATTTATTTAAAAAAATCCAAAGTATTTTTTTCTCTTTGATTCCTCATGTATGAAAATGTTTTGTTCTGTTTTTGTTGTATTTAGGTAATTTGATGACGAGGTCATTTATATGATTTTTTTTTTTCTTTAAGCACATTTAGTAGCATCTACTGTATGCTTCTAAGCAAAATATATAAATCATACTTCAACTTTTACTTGGATGTTTTTTTTTTTTTTTACATTAGTAGTACTTTTACTTAAGTAAAGGGCAGCATGGTGGGGCAGTGTTTAACCTGGTCACCTCACAACTCCAGCGTCCCTGGTTCGATCCCGCTTTGGACTCAACATGTCCGCGTGTCCTCCCCATGACCGTTAGGGTTTACTCCGGGTCCAAAAAACATGCAGTAGGTTAATCTCTTATGCTAAATTTGCCCAATCTGAGTATATATGACTAGTGTCTATGTAACATTGTGTCTGCCATTATATAGCCAATGATGCTGAAAGCGATGTAAACCTAACACATTTAAGTAAAGAACTTGCGTACTTCTGCCACCTCTGTTATTTCATGGGCTATGTAGGGCTATGGGCTATGTTTCTGTAGGCTATTTTATGTTTTATTTTTAATCACTTAAATCATTTTTATGTGTTTCTGCTTGCTTAAAGAGTAAACTATGCTTCTAAAAGCATCTGCAATTATTACTCACCCCATCATAAATTAATCATTTTAGAACTCTCACCACTGCCTGAGGGAGCTATTTGCCAGATGCCCTGAATAATTTGCAACTCCTCAATGTAGAGTTCCAGCTTCAACCCTTCTAGCTTAGAGTCCAGTATTGTGCTGTTTTGCTTTCTATATCTGTATCTGTACCATGTGCATCTATAACTGCAAAACATTTCACGTAACTTGATCGGGAGTGCGCATAGGCTTGGAGAAATGTTAGCCCATTCTTCTGTACAGAACAGCTTCATCTCTGGGATCCCAGAAGTTGAATCTGTTCATCCCTAGGATCTGTAATCTCTGGGATGTTGAGGAGTTTCTTTTTCTACAACATTTCTCTTAGATCATGGTCAGGATTTTGCTTTGGTCTATCCAAAACATTAACTTAACCATTATTTTAGTAGAATGACTTAGAGCTGTTGTCATGCAGCATGACCATTAGAATTTGCTGGTATAATTCAAATTTCATTGTTTCATTCATGGTGGTAAGTTGTCCTTGGCCAGATGCAGCACAACAGGCAAAACCCTTGAAAGCACCGTGTTTCACAGATGGGATTCTTATGCTGGAATGCAGTATTTTTCTTTCTTCAGACATAGTGATTCTCATTTGGAGAAAGCTCAGTTTTGGTCTCACCCATCCACATAATGTTTTTCCAATAGCCTTCTGGATTGTCCATATGCCACAAGATGGGCAGCAATGTTCTTTTTGGAGAACACTGACTTTCACCTTGCAACCCTATCATGCACACCATTGTTATTCATTGTTGATGATACACTTTCACAAATGTGTTTTGAAGATCAAATTCTGGAAGATCCATGTTCTTAAATACAACACTCATGTCTGATTGTCAACTCACTGAAAGCACTCGTCTCTATTCTCACCTTCAAATTAAGTGCTAATTCTAGACATCTACATAGTTTTGCCACTCACATATATGTAATATTGGATCATTTTCATCAGTAAATAAATGACCAAGTAATAGTTTTGTCTCAGAATCAGATCAGAATCACAATCAGGCTTTAATGGCCAAGTATGCTTGTATAAGTATAAGGAATTTGCATTTGGTTACAGTAGCTAACGTTGCATAGTATCGGACAGCATTTCATAATAGTACAAAAAGGCACACCTTCCAACCATGCACACCCACTATCTCACACTCAAACGCACACACAATCATCCCTGTAAACATTACTAGTGCAGTGATATATAGGAGATCCCCTAAGGAATCTTATCAATCAACAGCCTATCTATGCATAGCGATTATAAGTTGACCATTTCAAATCCAGGCAAGATTCACATTCACTGTGATCTCCCTGTGCACATCCACAGTCAGAATGCTGTCTTCACAATATCTGGGCAAAAAACAACTCACCCTAAGCCACATGCCATGGTTTACTTCTAGTGTGGTCTCTACTAGAATCTGTGCACACTGAATACTTAACATACTACGATCCCATCTCTATGAAGACAAATTATTATAAAAATCAACAGCACGTTCTGACCATATTTTATCCAAGCACTATTTCATGAATAGGCCATAAATACTGAGCAGAAATGACTAATGATATTGATGGGTTATGGTATACAGTCTAAGACCGTTATCTTGCCAACCTCAGCTCTCGCCACCTGTGATGGCAGAACGGATTTCCCTCCATGCACTTTACCTCAAAAAGCCTCAAACCTCAGCTCTTGACCTTGCCAACACTGAAATGTCTTGCCAGCAATGAAATTCTACCCCACTAAGTCCCCAGGTTTTCAGACTAATCGGTAGGTGGCACTGTAATCCTACTGACAGGGTTGCCTTCCCTGTTCTCCCCTCGGCCGAGAGCTCACCTTGGCAGTGGATCTTGACCCTGCTCACTCTACTGATGCTTCACTGTTAATTGTTATTGCTCCATTGATGCGTTAATCTCATCGTCAGTATTTTAGTTGGCCTAAAGCATACGGCATGCAAATGACAGGCTGATGCACTACTTTGAACAATCAAACCTTGCAGCACTGGATGATGTACAGTCCCTATCTGTTATTCATGGCAGACTGGACTTCATGTGCTTTGCGTCACAGAAAATATCGTCAATCACAGACTATTTCTCAAATTTGCGTAAATGAATAGAAACTGTGAGAAAAAGAGATTGTATGATCACGTGGGCTGCTAAGTAAAACACATTTTGTCAGCATCAGATACAGTGGTATGAAAAAGTTTGGGCACCCCTGAT